>SKCR01005843.1:0-107215 GCA_019454045.1 Zanthoxylum bungeanum | reverse complement strand
TAAAGCTGTGTATTTCATTTATGAAATATGTCAGCTTAACGGGAAAATCGCTTTCCTTAAACGGAAACCTTTTGGAGGATGTTTATAACATCCTGTCGATTTTGTCGTACCAAAACTAGGAAACAAGGTTTGCGGGTTATTCGATCCATGTTTGGATAGAAGCAAGCATAGGTTCTTGGAATTGTCGTTTTGATGTAATCATAATAATTTATGATTTAATTCAAAACGAAATGATTCATGTGTATATAAGATGTTTAGTGGGAGCGCACTGACAGTGGCTGTCCTATAAAAATAATGATAACATATGTCATTTCTGGGAAATGAAATTCCCATAAAATAACTATCGGCGAAAACTTGGCTTTCGAAAACTCTCCGTGGAATCGTACATTGAAAAATGTACGCTACCTGGTGTCTCATACGCTTTGAGCATATGGATTCACAAACAGGCCAATCCAAGTGATAGTCACTGGATTGATGTTAAGAACATCCGTTAGTATCTTAGAGAACTAAGGATGCTGTCTTAGTCTAGGGAGATGGAGAACTTAAAGTGACTGGGATCACTACTGTAAGTTTCCAAACCGATAAAGACGACTATAAGTCACAAACGGTACTATACAGTTTGAATAACGGAACAGTGAGCTGGAAATCTTTCAAGCAAGATACTGTTACCGAATAAACAACTAATGCGGGCTATTGCTGCATCTGAGGCGGCAGTAGAAGCCTTCTGGGTCGATAAATAAATCTAATTAGATTAGATATAGTTCTGTTAGCAGCTGAGCTAGGCGTCAGCAGAGGCTAAAGAATTAATGGTCTCATCAACCATCCAGATATATACTTCGATATTCATCTGATTTGTTCGGATCATACATCGTGGCGATATGATGATCGAATAAATCGCATCAGATGATAATCATGTAAATCCACAGACGAAAGCTTTTCTCATCAGTTTGAGCCAACCGTACATAGTTCGGGTGTAAGACACTCGAGTGACTGGCTATAGGCCAAGTGGGAGATTGTTGGACAATTATGACCCATAGCGTCACTATTTGTACAGATCATGGTGTTGTTGTACAAATTAACTATGTGACAAAGGAGATTGCACTCTTATCATTTGTGATTAGATCACCTAGATGTATAAATGATAGGAGGTCCATATGATTTGTTCCTGGACGGAGAATGATGGTCACGTAGGATACGGGACTGGTTTTCTTAAATGCTGCAGCTATCGGGATAAAATGACAAGGTCAGGTTTATCCGATTATAGAGACTAGTCACTAGACATCCGACATGTGCTTCGTACGGGCCAGACACAATTCCAGCCCTAAGCCTAGCACGTGATCATCTGATACTGGACAGAAATACGCAATACTACGTATACTACGCCTGATATAGATCGCTTATTCCTGTAAGCATGTTTCTGGAGAATTGGGTAGGCATGGCGCTTTGCTAGAAGCCAACCTTGTCTTGTAAATCGGTATAAACGTAGTACGAGGTACTTACGTGTTCGGATAGTCCGACAACCGTATTTACTACCAACATATCCGGGGATCTCATGGCTCGCTTCTCGAAGATTCACCGATGACGTATGACTCGCACTTTAATTAATCTGGGATTAATTAGATGAGAGAGAAAATTAATCTGGGATTAATTACGAAGATATTTTATCTGGGATAAAATATCAATTAAAGAGAGAGAACGATTAATTTGGAATTAATCGATTAATTAATATATTCGATATATTAAATAAAATTGGATTTCGACATGGAATTAAAATTAGATTTTAATTCGGGCGAACGAGTTATTTTAGAATTAATTCGTTAGTGACGTGAATAGTGATTTCGCTAGGCGTAATCATTTAATTACGACGCGACGGAAAATTCGTTAATTTGGAATTAACGAACCCGAGCCCGAGATTGTTTGCGAGCGCATTCGCATTTCGAACTCGAGTGCGGCACGCAAGTAAAATCAAGTGTCAAATCAAATGTCACTTTGAGTGATGTGACAAGTTGTCAATTGATTGATGTTAGTTGATGTGAGATGATTGAAAGCATTAAATGCTTGACTTTTTTGAAATTGAAAAAGTGGTAAATTGTTAATTAATTTTGGAAATATAAACCTATTACAATTTTTATTTCTCTCTGTCTCTCTGCATATGGTTTTGGAGCCAAATGCTCCTCTTCATCTCTCTCGGCCTCAAGGCTATCTTCTTCTTCTTTCTCACTGGTTTGACCGAAAATGAGTTATTTTGTTGCAAAATCAAAGTGCTAGCACACTCTAGGAGACATACCAAGGTGATAGGGCTGTGATTGCGTGAGCATGGAAGTTTATCACAAAGCTTGGAGATTCAAAGGAAATCCATGGCCGATTCTTGTAGGAGGAAAACCACCCACTGCCGTGCAGTCCACATTTCGAGCAGCTCACTGCCGAGCTTGGAAGGAGGGGAGAAAGCTTGTTCTTCGATGCATCCAATCCATTCATTGTGATTATTCGGCACCTCATTTGATGTGTATTCATACTTGTTTCATGTTTGATTAATGATCTTGGGAACCTTAGAGGAGACCAACAGCCTCGCCCTCATAGCACCATACCCAGCAAGACTGATACTGATAATGATGTGGGCCTCGCCCCAAGAGTGCCATACCCGGCAAGGCTGATACTGATAATGATGTTGGCCTCGCCCTCAAAGTACCATACCCGGCAAGACTGATACTGATGTTATTGTGGGCCTCGCCCCCAGAATGCCATACCCGGAAAGACTGATACTGATGATGATATGGGCCTCACCCTCAGAGTGCCATACCCGGCAAGACTGATACTGATGCTATTGTGGGCCTCGCCCTGGGATTCATTCCCGAAACTCTGCTGATGTGAGCCTCGACCTTGGGATTCATTCCAAAACTCTAATGATGTGGGCCTCGACCTTGGGATTCATTCACAAACTCTGACGATGTGGGCCTCGACCCTGGGATTTATTCCAAAACTCTAATGATGTTGGCCTCGACCCTGGGATTCATTCCAAAACTCTAACGATGTGGGCCTCGACCCTGGGATTCATTCCCCTGGGATTCATTCCCGAAACTGCTGATAGTGTGGGCCTCGACCCTGGGTTTCCTTCCCAAAAAACTGATGATGTAGTGGGCCTCGACCCATGCTCCTTCCTCGAAATGCCATTCTCGGCATATTGAACCTCATCCCCGAGGCATTGCTGATGTGATGGTTCGTTCTCGAACCGTGCTGTGAGGTGGTCCATTCCCGAACCGTTACTGTGTGAGGTGGTCCATTCCCAAACCATTACTGTGAGGTGGTCCATTCCCGAACCGTTACTGTGATGTGGTCCATTCCCGAACCTTGCTCCATTCTCGGAGTGTCATTCCGGGCTTGTTCATTCCCGAACCTTGCTCCATTCTCGGAGTGCCATTCTCGGCTTGTTCATTCCCGAACCTTGCTCCATTCTCAGAGTGCTATTCCCGGTTTGTTCATTCCCGAACCGTGTTTCATTCTCGGAGTGCCATTCTGACCGGCGTAAACACACACGTATAACGCAAGCGCACGTATCGTTCAAGTAGTATAAAAATATCGATCCCACGAGGACTTAATATCTAAACTATTAATTTTATGAGGTCAAATGATTTCTAATATCTAACAAGTTGATTGATTGATTTGAAATGGTGACGATTCTAAATTTAAAAGCAAGTAAATAAAATTGTCGAAAATAGGTTTGAAGAAAATTCAATATTAAAAACTATCTAGGGTTGTGATTTTTTCCAATATCATTTTAAAGATGAAGTGGTTATCTTAAACTTGGGTAATATATTGATTTATTAACCTGGAACACTAAATTATGTGTAAGCCTCTGTCGATGGTCATACACAAATACCCAGTTTAACCCAATTGAACCATATGTCTATGTCAACCAAATTATCTGGATTCATTAAGTTTAAGTTCCAATTATGCTACCCCCGCCCGACAGGTATATTCCTATCCTGTAAGGAAATCTATTAAAGGGTTATCTATCCTCAAGGAAGATCGTGAGCTATTGAGTCTAAGGCTGAAACCTAAAATCCCTATGTCTAGTTCATTTTAGATTTACCAGATCAATTTTATTAATGGCCAGTTAATGAAAAAGCATTAAGTTTAAGACACAATAAATAAATCTTTATATTACCCAAGCTATAATCTAACCCTTATAAAACGATGATATTGGATTTCATCACAACCCCAGATAACTAATTTAGTTACCACACATAACTAGGGCTAATAAAAACTTAAAAGTAAAAGGCATAAAATGAAAATGCTTGAAAGTAATTGCGGTAAAGTAAAAGCTGAAAAGTAAATTACAATAAAATAAAATGCTAAGGTAAAAGGAATTACTTTTACTACTACTAATTTAGATATCTCCCATAAAATAATATATAAACTTGTGATATTATTTTACCAACCGACCAATCTGGCGGTATCCTGATTAAGTCAAATTAAGTCCAACCAGCCATAGGCGGTAATATTTGTCCATAATCCAGCCATAAAGGCGGTACCAAAATAAATTTACCAACCGACCAATCTGGCGGTATCCTTGATTAGTCAGGTTTAAACCAGATTAAATTGAATTGCCAACCGACCAATATAGCGGTATCCTTTATTAATCAGTATTTTAAATAGTGAATATATTATTTTTAAGGGAGATTAATCTAAATAGTAATAGTAAAATAATTACCTTTCACCCTAGTTTGGGAAATTACCTCCTCATTACTGAAAAGTAAAAACTGAAAAATTAAAGAAAGAAAAGTATTGTGCGTAAAAGTAAATTGCGGAAAGTAAAAACTGAAAAGTAAAGAAAAGAAAGTGTGAAACTGAAAATTAATTACTGAAAACTAAAAATAAACAAACTAGATACAATCTTCTTATTTATTCATTAAGAATTTCAAAGAAGAAAGTATGAATTTTACAAATGAAATGGCTTGGTATTTTTAGGCAAAATTTTGCCACCATCAAATCATCAATCAATTTCTCCACCAAATCCATTATTAATTTCTCCACTAATTACTCCACCAAATCAATAATTGCTCCACTAATGTCTTATCTTGTTTGGTGGTGATTTGATAATTTTTATTAATTATTTATTAATTAATATTTTGCTTTGAAAATGATTGATAATGACTTTTAATAATTACACTCCACACACTTCTGGATGGTTCATCAATTTCTGTCATGAAATCATCATAATTAGAAAATATTTTCTCTTTGAAAGTTGTAGGTCTTTGAGTCTTCTTTAATATGACACTTGAATCAGCTCAATCCGATATCTGAGTAAACAGTTATGCCCAAAATACGACAGATGCGCAAAACTGGAATTTCCAAAACTGCACTTCGTCAAAACGCCCTTTCAAGTTTCCAATCTCCAAAATTAATATATCAAGTCCAATAATTACCCTTATTTGACCCATATTTCATCCTAAATGATTTCATTGAGACCCGATATTATTTTATCTGCAAAATAAACTAAAACACATCAAAACATTTATCAAACCAGAGAAACTAAACAAAATATTAAGTTAAAGGGGCGGTAAATATTGATATATTTTCCGCTCATCACATTCCCGGCTTGTTCATTCCCGAACCGTGCTCTATTCTCGGAGTGCCATTCCTGGATTGTTCATTCCCAAACCGTGCTCCATTCTCGGAGTGCCTTTCTCGGCTTGTTCATTCTCGAACCGTGCTCCATTCTCGAAGTGTCATTCCCGGCTTGTTCATTTCTGAACCGTGCTCCATTATCGGAGTGCCATTCCCGGTGTGCTAAACCCCATACCCGAGGTGTCGCGGTTGTGTCTCCATACCTGGAGTGTCATACCCGGCATTATGATGATGTGTGGGCCTGAACCTTGGGACTCATCCCCAAAACTGAAACTGATATGGACCTCAACCCTGAGACTCATCCCCGAACTAATATTGATGTTGCTGATTCTGGTTGGCTTACATTTGCCGCTTTCTCCCGTTTTTTTTAAACCTGTGAATACAAAACAGAACAAACAAAAAAAAGAATGCCAGTACTTTACGTGTATGCATGCATGCATGAATGAATTTCCTATTCCGTTGGGTTAGGTCTTCTGCTCGTTCTCCAGGTGATTGCTCGGTCTTCTCTCTAGTCTCATGGCTCAATTTCTTGTTATACTTCTTATTCACGGGGTGGTAGACTGGTCGCCCCCAGACTTGATTTAGCTTTCTGCCTTTCACTGTTTGCACTAGGTCAAGGTGGACCACGTGATGTGGCATTCCATATCATCATACTATATCTCATGCTACGAAATAGTCCCAATAGTTACACATATTATCGTCCTCAAAGAATGCCCAGTATTGAAACCAGAGAACCTTCAAAACATTAAATGCAACTCAAATCCAAGTCTTTGAATAAATGATCTAAGCCAGACTCAAAGTGTGTGTGTGCAAAGGTTCCTTTACAGATTCATCCCCAGGTGAGCCAACTCAATGATTTCAACAAAAAATTAGGATCGATGGGTCAAACCAACCTAGATGTCTCAATTATGTCGGCAGTTGCTTTTCTGTGCTAAATGTGGTATGTTTTTCTTTCTCTTTTGTCTCTTTCATTTTTCTTTTCATTTTGAACTTCTTCTTTTTTTTCTTTTTTTTTCTTTTTTTTTCTTTCTTTCTTTTTTTTTTCAACACACCTACCCTTTAAGGTAGCATTTCTCCTCATGGTGGTCACAATACTCGCCCATGGGTAGCTTCACGCTAATCGGTTATAGGTGGTTCAATTCTTTTCTTTAGAGACTTTTCTTTCATTTTCAACCATACCACACATTATAACATAAGCAAATCAAGATAGACATCTAAGAAAACGGTCATTCATCGACCTACAATTTCTTCAACTAGTCACCTTGCTAACTACTCAGGTTTTCACCGCTAAGAACCTATAGTGAAGTGCTTACGAGTCTAACATATATCAATCACTCAAAGTATCAGATAAAAGCACATCAATAGTTTATCGTTTCTAAGATTTCACCCTAAAGCAAACGATTTCATCATTGGACTTATGTCTAACTATCAATGACTAAAAACAAACAAATTTTTTTTTTCTTCTTTTTTCTTTTTTTTCGGGCCCACCATGGTCTTTCTATCCTTGCCGTACAGTTTTCTGTTCCTCGGTTTCCTTTCCCGATATCCATGTTTGTTAAACTCTTTTTGACAAATCTTTTTTTCTTCTCTAACCCAACGGATATCTATGATGGCTTTTAAGGCACATTGGTTAACATGATGCATGTATGCGTGAGATGAATGAGATGCGTACGATGTATGAGATATATAAGTTGGCCCATTATCATTTTAAAGTATTCAATCATACTATTGTGCGGTGCAAACTTGTCCCAGTTGAAAAGGCCCAATAGGTTTACACCTTTGCGATAACATGGCTAAATGACTTCAAATGATAAGAGGCCCAAACATAAAATGGCCCATCGGCATTTTAAAAGCTTTTGGCCCAATTGTCATAACGCATGGACTCGTCCCAGTTTAAATGACCCAACAAGTTCACATCTTCTGACAAAAGGTCCAACTGGATCCAAATGACGACGGTCCAAAACATAAACACAAAATGAATAATTTCTATTAGTTCTACGACTAAGGTTCTCATGTGGGTTTATAGGAGTGCAGACAAAGGCTCTTGTTGACGAAGGATTGCCCACAACTAGGACTCCCCACTCAAGGGTTCAAGCGACCAAGTGAGCGTACCTTTTTTATACCTTACGGTACGTGCCAACGAGTTAAGGTACATGACTGACTGTCAAATGGATTTCCCGTTGTAGATTCCCCAGAGGGAGGGTGGAGCGAACTCTCTTAAATACCCAAGCCTCTTAGGCTCCTATCGTTTGGTGACATGAATAAACAACGAGTCCTCCAAATTAGTCCATCACAGTAAGCTACGAGTACATGATTATCTAGGTACCTTCACAACCTTTCCTTGTAGAAAGGTAGTGAATGAAGGAAGACACCAAACCATTACCAAGCTTTAATAATGCCTTTGATTAAACCCCTTCAACCCACTATAGACGCGGTTAACTAAAGCAAAAATCACAATCACTACAAGACAATATTTCGGGGCCGATTCTCTATCCCCAGTGGAGTCGCCAGACTGTAGGACACAAAAATCGGCAATGATGTTCTAGGCCCGCGGCCTAGTTAGGAGTACGGAATAGCTCGTAAGGAACTAAACCGGAGAAATAACATGGAGTCGCCACCCGGTGTGAATCGAGACAAAGATTTAAGGCCACACTCACCCCTCGCAAGGGAAGACCTCAAACCTGTTGGGTTCGGAATGGTCCCTTACTTATGCCACTTGTAATGATGTGATTTGTGCAATATCTTAACCGAATCTACGCAACATGCTCAAGAACAACCTATATCTAGTTCATGTTCATAGAGGTAAATCCTTTGTCTAAATTTGTATGCTTGGAAAGTAAGTTATCACCACGGCAAACACACAATAACACACGGCAATCCCATGAACATGCTTCAATTATATAATGCGGAAAACAAATAACAACATAAACATAATGGAAATTCCAAACGCGAAATAAGTAACTAATCATGCTTAAAAATAAATAACTAAATAATATACTAGACTAAATCATGCTCGAATACAAGGTTGGATGAAACGAAATACGTGTGTCTCTTAAGTGGTACGTGGCATTGTATCCCGAGTGCAAACCGCACTACCGTCCATTTGGATTCGGTTACGGAATCTACGTCCGGGTTTCCATCTGATATACCACAAAAGAAACACACGCATTCCGTTCATCCAGAATTCACATTATGCCTCAACAAACGACTCTCATGCGATAATATATTAAAATAAATAAAAAATGAAGAATAATAAATAAAGAAGATGCCCTCAGGTCTAACCTCTTTTGTCGTCTCTCGAAAGCGTGTTACACGGTCGTCAAAAGGGTTGATGCTCTGCAACTCTCCCGGTTCACTAATCCAATATTTTTCCTCGCTGTTTCGCTGTTTGGACTGCTATTTTCACTCCGATTCGCTGCTGTTTTTGTTGTATTTTCTGGTCACTTTTTTTTGGTTATTAGGGGACTGTTTTGTGGGTTATTGGGACTGGTTTGGGCTGCGGTTTTGGAAGGGTTTAAAGGGCAGTTTTGTGGACATTTTTGTGGTGAAATAAGGCTGTTTGGATGAATGGTTATTTGCGCTGAATTGAGGCAAGTGAAGGGCTGATGTTATGTGAAGGGTTTGTGTGAGGGCTGATGGCTTGCGTGAGGGTTTTCTGTTACATGAAGCATGTGGTGGCTTGTTGAATGGGTAAGGGGCGTTGATGCGTGAGGGACTTGCGTGAATGTATGGCTGGCCAAGGAGCTGGTTACGTGAAGTAGGTGGGTTGCTGGAAGGGCTAGGTGGGAGCTGATGAGTGGGGCTTTGGTGCGTTGAATGGAGGCTGCTGAGTTACCGAGAGAGTGGCCAATAGTGAAGGTGTCGTGAGAGTCTAGGGAGTTTTTGGTGTGTTTTTTGTGTGATTGGGCTAGGGATTTTTATGTGTTGGTGAAATGGTTCTTTTTATAGGCAAAAGGGATGGGGGCTATCCTTGTTTGAATAGGAAAGGGATTTGTGGAATTATGGGGGATATTTTTAATTAGTGTCGGATAAGGAAAAATCTTTTAATTAGGGAAGGGATTTGATTTTATTTGATTTGTTCTCTTTTGATTAGGGATATGATTTGATTTGTATCTTTTAATTAGGGAATGTAATTTAAGTGAATTATGAAAGCTTTTGATGGGATTTTATGGGACTTATTTATCTTTCACTATTAATTTTGGGGTTAGATACATTTACTTGTGTCTAATTTCTTTTTATTTATTATTTCAGTTTTCATCTGGTTCAGGTTCTCAGACACTACAGGAGAAGAACCAGAAGCTTTGAAATCCGTCCGCTTGACCCAGAAATTGAAAGAACCATCAGACAGTTGAGAAGGGAAAGGTGGGAAGGCCAAGAATTAATCATCAACATGGAACCTGAACCTTTGGAGGTTGCACCACCAATTCCCATTCGAGTCAGAACTATTTCGGTGGTTGACGGCTTCATTTCCTGTATTGTACTTCCTCCCTTACCAGAAAATGCGTGTGACATTAAAACATGCATCCAGATGATAAAACAATCAGTTCAGTTTGAGGGTTATGCAACTGAATATCCTAATGCCCACATCAGCAATTTCCTGGAATTTTACGACACATTCAATTACAATCGAGCGGCAGAAGAAGCAACGAGATTGAGTATTTTTCCATATTCTTTAAAAGACAAAGCTAAGGCTTGGCTACATTCACTACCAGCAGGTTCCATCACAACTTGGAACACTCTAGCCACCAAATTCCTTGCAAAGTACTTTCCACCAGCCAGAACTGCAAAGCTGAGGAATGACTCTAGCCACCAAATTCCTTGCAAAGTAATTTCCACCAGCCAGAACTGCAAAGCTGAGGAATGACTCTAGCCACCAAATTCCTTGAAAAGTAATTTCCACCAGCCAGAACTGCAAAACTGAGGAATGATATTACATCTTTTGTACAACAAGACTCAGAATCCCTTTGCGAAGCTTGAGAAAGATACAAGGAATTACTCCGGAAATGTCCTCACCATGAGATTGCAAAGTGGCTACAAGTCCAAACCTTTTATGATGGACTTTCTGGACTAATGAGAACTACAATTGATGGTGCTGCTGGAGGAGATTTAATGGCAAAATGAGAGGATGAGACCTGGGACCTAATCGAAGAAGTGGCCAACAATAATTCCTTGTGGCCAACAAAAAGGAGCATGATTCAACGAATAGCAGGAATCCATGAAGTTGGAGCCAACAAAGCAATGAATGCTAAGCTGGAACAGATGTGCAAATTCATGGAAATACTTAGCACGCAAGTTGTAAACATAGCTGGTGCCATAAATTCACCATATGGAGGAGCACCAGAGACAAACCAACATAATGAGACGGTGAATTATGTCAATAATTTCAACAGAAAGGGGAACAATCCATATTCCAACACTTACAATCCGAGGTGGAGGAATCATCCCAATTTCGCATGGAGTAATAATTCAGGGCAAAAGAACAATCCAACAGTCGGATTCCAACAATAGAACAAAGGCCATGAGTATGAAAAAGAACCAGAAATAAAAGAAATGCTTGCAGAGATGTTCAAAAAGTAAGAAGTTGTAGACACTTGCATTTTTTCATAAAAGCCCGATAATGAGCTTCGTTAGGAGGCACTACCAGATAAGCTGCGGAAGTTGCGAGAAACGGACTTCGGAAGGGAAAATTCAAAAATAAGTACATCCTCATATTTAATTCATTTGTATAGCCTCGGGTTCACTCGATTAATCCTTGTTTTAACTATTAGCCTCGACCCAAAATCCCCAAGCCCACACACAACCAACCCACACGCCCAAGGCCCACCAAATCCCATCCAAAATATTCAAAACACGTTTAACACATGTCAAAATCCAATCAAATCCCCTTCCTAATTTAAATCAAATCCCCTTCCTAATCTAAATAAATCACCTCCCAAATCAAAGATATCCCCCACCAAAATATTCAATATCTTTTCCTTAAATTATTGTATTAAATGCATTCCCTATATTGCATGATTTTGTTTCCTTTTGAAATCCCATGCACAAACAAATAAACCCTAGCCCACCATTATAAAAAGGGACATAACCCAAACCCTTCCTCTCTTCTGGGCTCTTCAAGCATACAACTCCACGTACCGCTTGAGAAACATTCAAACATGTGTTTCATTTTGTTATTTAATTTTGTGTTTATTATTCCGCTATTTATTTTCTATTTGTTGTTTCTTTATTTATGCACTGTTACTCTAATGCGCATGGGCTAATCACATTGGATTAAAGTTCCTCCATTTGAGGGAAAATCCAAAAGGCTACCTTTACCACATGTTTTGGCGTGCCGGACGAAGTATACTCGATTGAATGTGAAATACGTTCAATCGGGCATACGAGGTCCCACATGGATGTTGGCCTTAGTCGCATTTCTTTTACTATTCCGTTACTTAATTTCCGTATGTTATTTATTTATGCATTGTTAATCTAATGCGCATGGGCTAACTATGTTGGATTAAAGGTCCTCTATTCGAGGGAAATGCCTAAATGCTACCTTTACCATGATGTTTTGCCACGCCGGACGATGTATGCTTCATTGAATGTGAAATACGTTCAATCGGGCATATGAGGTCCCATATAGTTGTTGGCCTTGGTCGCATCTCTTTTATTATTATGTTCTTTACCTTTTGCGTATCATTGATTTGTTTATTCATGTATTGCTATCTCGTGCGCATGGGCTAATCATGATGGATTAAAGGTCCTCTATTCGAGGGAAATGCCTAAATGGTACCTTTACCATGATGTTTTGCCGCGCCGGACGAAGTACACTTCGTTGAATGTGAAATACGTTCAATCGGGTATACAAAGTCCCATATAGATGTCGGCCATGGTCGCATCTTTTTTATAATTCCGTTATTTCCTTCCCGTATGTTATTGCTTTGTTTATCTATGAATGGTCATCTCGTGCGCATGGGCTAATCGTGTTGGATTAAAGGTCCTCTATTCGAGGGAAATGCCCAAATGCTACCTTTACCATAGTTTTGTCGCGCTCTTCTTCTGTTGATCTTGTCATTTACCCTTTTTGGTTGTTATGTTTTCATTCTTCACTTTACATTCATGTTGTGTTAGTGCTTGAGTGTTGCCTCTTGTGGTATATCGAATGGAAACCCAAACATAAATTCTTTAGCCGAATCCGAATGGACGGTTGTGTGATCTGTACTTGGGATACAACTCCACGTACCGCTTGAGAAGCATTCACGCATGTGTTTGTGTTATTTTAGATACCACTTTGGTAATCTCATTCGAACACTACACGAACGTATGAATTCTACCTCAGTCCGTTCGAACGCATTTACAGACGCTACTCGAACACGCAAGCATTCTATTTTACCATGCATCAGGTTTTATCCCGTTCGAACGTGTTTATGAACGCTATACGAACGCAAACATTCTGTCTCATTTCCGTTCGAACGCGTTTCCGAACGCTACTCGAACACGCATGCATTCTGTTTTACCATGCATCAGGTTTTATCTCGTTCGAACGCGTTTCTGAATGCTATACGAACGCGAACATTCTATTTCATTTCTGTTCGAATGTGTTTCCGAATGCTACTCGAACGCACATGCCTTTTGTTTTACCATGCCTCAGACCTTATCCCGTTCGAACACGTTTTCAAACGCTATACGAACGTGAACATTCTGTTTATTGTTCAAACATATTTCTGAATGCTGGACGAACGCACATACAGTGAACAAACCTTCTTTCATCAAATTTCATGCATGTTTGCTTCTTTGGTCATTTCGTTTGCATTATGTATCTAATTATCCGCTTTTATTATTAATGCTTTTATAGTTGTTATTAGTTACGTTATTGTGCTTCATTGTTTAATATGTCTATGGAATTATGCATTTGTCTTCCTTTTTATTTATTTACATTTATGGGTGTGCAATGTGTGTTGATTAGATTATCTTTCATGTGTTGCATAAGACTTGATTATACTATTACATAAATCTTTTCATTACAATTGGCATAAGTAAGGGACCATTCCGAACCCAACGGTTTGAGGTCTTCCCTTGTGAGGGGTGAGTGCGGCCTTTAATCATTTCCCAGTTCACACTGGGTGGCGACTCTATTTTATTTCTCTGGTTTAGTCCTCCGCGGACTATTTTGTACTCCCGATCGGGCCGTGAGCCCGGACAGCGTCGCCCACCTCTGTAGCATTGTCTACAGTCCGACGACTCCACTGGGGATAGAGAATAGACCCCGAAATAATGTCTTGTAATGTTTTTGATTTGTGCTTTAGTTAACCTTGTCTCATATTTTGCATACCCTTTCTTACCTTGATGGTATCATGTATCGTGAAGTCATTTTCGCTCGAAGCGGCGGATTGTTATATAGTATCATCACTCGTTGACACGTACCTTATGGTATAAAAAGGGTGCGCTCACTTGGTCGATCGAACCCTTGAGTGGGGAGACCTAGTTGTGGGCAACCCTTCGCCGGCGGGAGCCTTTATCAATACTCCCATAAAACTGCATGAGAACCATATTTATATGACTAATAGAAGCCACCTTTTATGCTTGTGTTTGGGACCATCATCATTTGGATTCATTTGGACTTCCTGTCATGAGATATGAACTTGTTGGGCCATTTAAATTGGGATGAGTTTGTGTCTTATGACGATTGGGCCAAAAGCTTCTAAAATTCCGATGAGCCACTTTATGTTTGGGCCCCCTATCATTTGAAGTTGTTTAGCCACGTTATGGCAAAAGTGTAAACCTGTTGGGCCTTTTTCAACTGGGACAAGTTTACACCTCGCAGTAATATGATTGAATGCTTTGGAATGATAATGGGCCAACTTGTATGACAACCTTGATGGGTTTAGAAAGCCCCAACGTGATACAAATATGCTAGAAGCACGAGTTCGATATCCGTATTTGCTTTCGTCCAGAAAGGATACACCTTGTTACAGCATATTTTCATACTTTTGGACGCTTCTAAGCTCATCCCCATGACCACGGTTGCCGAAAGCCCAATTCATCATTTCTAGACAATGGCATGATCCCATAATCGGCTTAGCCAATGTTGTAAATGGGCGGCTTTTGTCTCTTACCGATGGAAAGAGACTGAGGTAGCCAAGGTTCGCCTTTGCAGCATAGGAGAGAATGATTTTGTGTACCCCACATTGGTGCATAGAATAAGCAACATCTGAACCAAAATAGGCTTACCACGGGTGTGGGAGAAATAAGGTTGGAAGGATATATTATGTTTGATCACCTCACGTATTTTATATATCTCATGCATCGCACACATACATATACCATTCTAACTTGTAGTTTTAAAGCCACCATAGATACTCGTTGGGTTAGAGAAGAAAGAAGACTCGTCAAAAAGCAGTTAGCGAACATGAGTGAGTCAGATAACGAGGGTCTTGCATGGATCAGTTGGAAACTAATCTCACTAAGATTACCGAGTAGTTGCAAGCTTTGACCACCGCTGTGGCCAATATAGCAGTGCCCCGTACAGGAGGGGCAGGAAGCTCTGAGAATGTCAGGCGTGAAGAACCTCCGAACAGTATGAGTGATGAGATCCCTGTTTTTGATGATGACATGGCTTAGTATGCCGCGGGAAGGGTAGCCGGGTCTTAGACAGAATTACAGAAACTCAGGGATCAGGTAGAGTCAGTTACCCGCAAATGAGGGGTAAGCATGATGATTTACTAGACTACGAGGTGATGACTTTCGAGGAGCAGTTGCCTTCTCAATTCACGATGCCCGACATAGCCAAGTTCAACGGGAACGGGGATCCGAGGGTCCATATCCGACAATATGTTTCTGTGATGAGTTCGGTGGGTCTGTCGAAGCGATAGGTTCAGAAGATGTTAGGGATGTCGCTAGAGGGAGCTCATGTGGTGTGGTATTATGGCCTTGAGAGGAATGTCAATGATGATTGGAGGGCATTGGCGGAGGCCTTTCTGAATCAGTATGTCACGAATTTGGAGATCGACTTGTCGATTCGCGACTTGGAGAATACCAAACAGAAGCCGGAGAAAAGCTTCAAGGATTATGTAGATTGCTGGATGAGCCAACTTTTGAAGATGCAGACTCGGCCCTCGGAGAAGGACCAGATCATGATGATCATCAAGGGCACTAAGCCCTCTATTTACAGCAAGCTGAGGAGGATGACCTCTATGATTAGCGATTTTCGACAGTTGATGGAGACTGTTATGGATATTAAGGAGGAAGAAGATGAGAATAGGAAGTTTTATGGCATGAATAGGAGGACTATTAGGGGGCCTTCGGGAACCAAGCCCGTTTCTACTGAGGTTGCCGCCATCAGAAACAGGTTTTTTTCTAACCTTGGCAAGCCTTTGTCTAAGGTGCTTGAGAAGTTGAAGAGACAGGGACTCCTAAAACCCTTAGAAGCTAAACCACTTCCCAACCCTCCACCACCACACCTCAATATGAACCTATATTGCCATTACCACCAGCAAAAAGGCCATGACACCGACAGCTGCGCGCCCGCCTCAGGCATGAAATCCCAGACCTCATCGACTCCCATAAAATACCCGACCCAAAAAAAGAACAACCCAACAAACAGAGAAACCTCATACCCAATTATCACTCAGTTCCACCACCCACATACATGATTAGCTACGGCTTACCCGAAAGCCTTGTCCTCCAAACCCTTGACCGCCAAGCCTTTTACCTGGGGATATGGGATAGCAGTAGTGAGGAGGAAGCGGAGCAGGGGAAGAATTTATGGGAGAACTTCTCGAGCAGTGATGAAGAGTAGGTGAAGAGGATGACACACAGTAGGCTTTTTTACAGTGATGTA
Source organism: Zanthoxylum bungeanum (assembly GCA_019454045.1). Lineage (NCBI taxonomy): Eukaryota > Viridiplantae > Streptophyta > Magnoliopsida > Sapindales > Rutaceae > Zanthoxylum > Zanthoxylum bungeanum. The sequence goes on along the minus strand of SKCR01005843.1, from coordinate 90,765 downwards.
GCGGAGAAAGGCAATGAAGTATTGGCAGAAGGTAGAGAAGTGACAGAGAATGCGGGTAATACTGAAGGAGATGTAGTGCTGCGTCAGTTGAAGAAGACGCGAGCACATGTAAGCATTTGGGAGTTGTTGTGTGCATCTTAGGAGCACAGGCGCGCCATGGTTGAGGCTTCGAGTAAGATATTGGTACCGGAGGATGCCAACCCCACAATATTCGTAGAGTCGGTACTGAAGGAAGCTTTGCAGGTGATAACATTCTCTGAGGAGGAACTCCCGTTGGAGGGAAGAGATCACAATAGGCCACTGTTCATAAGAGCGGAAGTGAAGGGAAAAAGAACATCTTGTGTGTTGTTGTATGATGGCTCATCTATCAATGTGTGCCATTTGAAGATTCTATCGAGGTTGGGTATGAAGGCGACAGATTTGAGTCCCTCCAACATGACTATCAAGGCGTATGATGACAGTAAGCGGGGAGTAGAGGGCAATTTAGCTGTGGTAGTCAAAGTGGGCCAAATTGAGGATTAGGTTGAGTTCACGGTGCTTGATATCCCGGCCACTTTCGCTTTACTTTTGGGGAGGCCATGGTTTCACAAGCGTGGGGGCGTGCCCTCTAATTTGCACCAGGTCATTAAGTTTCCGTACGGGGGAGAGATCATCACCATCAGAGCTGAGGCATATAATGCTGTGGCCACTTTGGAGATACAATCTTTCACAAGGTTCCAGGTGGCGGCAAACTTTGAGGATTGGGTGGATCTTAAGGTGGCTAGGATCATGGAGAAGATGAAGTTTGAGCCAGACACATGATCGGGTATTGGAGGAATGCTACCAGACTTCAAGGGGCAGACCACCAAGAGAGGATTGAGATACAAATTCGATGAGGATAAGCCGAAGACTAAGAAGAAAATGTTGAAGCTGACACAATACTTCGTGAAAGCTACGGGGTATCAAGGAGAGCCTGAACCAGTGGAAGTCAACAGGATTATGGTACCGGGATTCGAGATCTTCCAGGACGTGATGAACAAGGAGCCGCTGGCAGAAGAAGTTGCAAAGGAGGAAGACAAGTAGGAAGAGGAGCTGATGCAGTTAGAGAATCTGACGCTTGAGGATAGCAATGAGACAGAAGAAGACAAGGTTGCAGATGACGAAGACATTTTTTTCCCTGATTTATTTGATTGTAATCCCACATTCGCTAATAATAAAGACATTCATTTCGCTTATTTGTCTGACTCTCTTCCGTTTAATTTGCACGACATGAGCATATTTGACATTAACTCAACCAAAACAAACGTATTTAACCTTCGTACGCCTGAAGACCCCAAGGAAGTTCCAATTGCGAGTGAGGTTACCTCTGAGGAGCAGAAGGCATTAGAGGGAATGTTAATCAAATACGCTAATGTATTTGCTTGGTCCTACGAGGACATGCCAGGAGTAGATAGAAGTATCGCCCAACACACAATACCAACTTATCCGAACATGAAACCAGTAAAGCAGAAGCTCCGAAGAATGAGACCTGAATAGGCCGAAAAGGTTAGAGAATAAGTCAAGAAACAGATAGACGTGGGATTTCTAGAAGTAGTGAAAAACCCCGAGTGGTTAGCAAACATTGTGCCGGTGCCGAAGAAAGATGGGAAGGTCAGAATGTGTGTAGATTATAGAGACCTTAACAAAGCTTGCCCAAAAGATGATTTTCCTTTACCCCATATTGACGTAATGGTTGACAGTGCGGCTTTATCTGCTATGTACTCATTCGCGGATGGGTTCTCAAGATATAATTAGGTTCTTATGGCTGAAGAAGACAAGAATAAAACTACCTTTGTCACTGAGTGGGGCACGTATTGTTACAAGGTGATGCCGTTTGGGCTCAAGAATGCAGGAGCCACTTATCAACAAATGGCCACTACATTATTCCATGACTTGATGCATAAGGAGATCGAGGTATACGTAGACAACATGATGGTGAAGTCGGAGATGAGAAGTGGACACATAGAAGCGCTAGAGAAGTTCCTTCAAAGAGTCGACAAATATAACCTACGACTAAATCCTTAGAAGTGTGTGTTTGAGGTAACGTCGGGAAAGCTGCTAGGACATACGGTAGGAATGGGAGGAATAGAAGTAGACCCTGAGAAGATCAAAGTGATTACCGAGATGCCTGCGCCGAAGATGAAGAAAGAAGTTAGAGCCTTCCTCGGGAAAATCCAGTACATCAGCCGATTCATCGCTAAGCTGGCGTTAGTTTGCGAGCCCATTTTCAAGCTGTTGAGGAAAGACCAGCCGGTGAAGTGGAACAGACAATGCCAAGAAGCCTTTGACAAGATCAAAGAATACTTGGTGAAACCTCCTGTCTTGAAACCTCCAAGACCGGGCAAACCCTTAGTGCTGTATTTGGTCGTAGAACCCGAAGCGCTAGGGGCGATGATGGTACAAACAGATAAGACATGGGTAGAACACGCAGTCTACTACCTCAGTAAGAAAATGCTTCCGTATGAAGCCCGCTATTAAGAAGTAGAGAAGATCTGTTTGGCGGTAGTATGGGCTTCTAGAAAGTTGCGTCATTACTTCCAATCCTACAAGATCGAAGTGGTAGCAAATGAGAATCCCTTAAAGTATCTGCATTCGGTACCTTCACTTATAGGGAAGTTAGAAAGATAGTTGATATTGCTGACGGAGTTTGATATTGAATATCTCACTTCTAAGGTAATCAAAGGGCGAGCCGTAGCGGAGTTCTTAGCGCTACAACCCATAGAAGGAGAACAATACAAGTTTGAATTCCGTGATGAGGAAATCCAGGCAATAACGGTCCAAGGATGGAAGATGTATTTCGACGGAGCGGTGAATCATAAAGGAGCCGAAATAGAAATTATGATAGTAACCCCCGAAGGAGAAATCCTCCCTATGGCCTAGAGGCTGACATTCGGAGTAACCAACAACATGGCCGAATATGAAGCATGTGCCTTTGGATTGATAGCGCTAATAACCTTAGGAGCTAAGAGCGTAGAAGTCTATGGAGACTCGATGTTGGTAGTCCGACAGATGCAAGAAGAATATGAATTGAAGGATGAGCGATTGAGACCCTACCTATTTCATCTCAGGAAGCTGGCACAGGCTATCCCTGACTGTAAGTTCCAACACTTACCGCGAGAAGAGAACCAAATGGCAAACGCGTTAGCCACACTAGCAGCAACTTGGGAAAACCCGAAGAAATTGGTAATGAGACCTCCAGTGTTGACGACAGTAAGCAAGCCCAGTTACGAGATAGAAAGGATCTTGGAAGTAGAAGTCGATGATGGAAAACCTTGGTACTATGATATTCAACAATACCTAGAACGCGGGAAATTCCCGGAAGAAGCTGGTAGAAAGGACATGATAGCTATTCAGAAGTTAGCCTCCCAGTATGTGAGTTTGAAGGGAGAACTATACAAAAGACAAGCTAATGGCATCCAGCTGAAGTGTTTAAGAAAGGAAAGGGCTCGGAAAGTGATGGAAGAAGTGCACGCCGGAGTATGTGGACCGCACATGAATTGATTGAACTTGTTCTGCAAGATAGTGAGACAAGGTTTCTACTGGTCGACCATGGAAGCTGACTGCGTGAAACTGGTGAAGCATTGTCACGATTGTCAAGCGCACGGTAACTTAAACCATTTACCACACACGGATTTACACGGGCTATCAGAGTCGTTGCCTTTTTCAGCATGGGGAATTGACATGGTCGGAGAAATTCGACCACACTCGTCAAATGGACATCGTTTCATAGTAGTGGCAGTAGACTGCTTTTCGAAATGGGTAGAAGCCGAGTTGTTTCGTAACGTTACAGCAAAGCAGATGGCGAAGTTCATAACCCAAAATATCATATGTCGATACGGAATGCCACATCACGTGGTAACAGACAACAGAGTCCAGTTTCAAGGAGAAACGAAGGCGATACTACAGAGGTACTGGATAGGACATCACAAGTCGTCACTTTACAAACCACAAGCAAATGGGGCAATCGAGGTAGCCAATAAGACGATAAAGAAGATACTAGCCAAGACGATGGAAAGTTACAAGGATTGGGCGGACAAACTACCGTGCGCCCTGTGGGGGTACAAAACTTCTGTGAGAATGGCAATGGGAGCCACGCCATATTCGTTGGTTTATGGAATGGAAGCAGTATTACCGGTGGAGATAGAGATACAATCAATGCAGGTACTAGCGGAGGCAGAGTTACCTGAACACGAATGGGCCTGGCAAAGATTCAAACAGTTAGCATTGTTAGATGAGAAGAGAATGAAGTCCTTGCACCATATGCAGTTGTATCAGAAGAGATTGGCTCGAGCATTCAACAAGAATGTGCGTCCTACCAAGATTAGAGAAGGTGATCTAGTACTCAAGCAGTCAAAGCCGTCGACGATGGACCCAAGAGGAAATTTCAGACCCAACTGGGAAGGGCCCTATATAGTCAAGTAATGGGAAATGGGGCAGTGAGACTGTCAGATTTGGAAGGGAACAAGTTCATTGAGCCAATCAACATGGACAGGTTGAAGCAATATTTTGCCTGAGGAAGAGAAAACCATGCGATCACCGGAAGAACTGGCCGAAAGCCTAACCCGTCGGAATAGAAAACACATCCATGCATGCATGCATACACGTCACATACTTGCAACTTTATGTTTTGTGTTCGCAGGTTTTGAAGAAAATAAGGAAAAATGGCAAATATGAGCAAGCTAGGAGCAGCAACACATTATCAACAGTTTCGGGTATGAATCCCAGGGTTGAGGCTCACACTCTCAGTAGTTTCGGGAATGAATCCCAGGGTCGAGGCCCACATTACCAGCAGTTTTTGGGAATGAATCCCAGGGTCGAGGCCCACAATATCATTAGTTGAAAAGAAGAATTCCAGTGGAGTTGAAAAAAAAAGATAGAGAAAAGACAGAGAAGTCCTTAACGGTTAGGCATAAGTCCGATGATGAAATCATTTGTTTTAGGGTGAAACCTTAGAAACGATAAGTGCGAGATGTGCTCTCATTCGATATTTTTATTAGTTGATCTTGACTAGACTCGCGAGCACTTAATTATAGGATCTTAGCAGTGAAAGCCTGAGTAGTTGGCAAGATGACTAGTTGAAGAGATTTCGGATCGATGAATGACCGTTCGCTTAGATGTCCATCCTGACTTACTTGTGTTACGATATTTGGTATGGTTGGAAACAAAAGAAAAGTCTCTAAAGAAGAGAATATAAACCACCTATAACCGATAAGCGTGAAGTTACCCATGGGCGAGTATTAGGACCACCATGAGGAGAAATGCTACCTTAAAGGGTAGGTGTGTTAAAATTAAAATATATATATATATATATATGAAGAGACGAAAGAAAAGAAAAAGAAAACTATATCATAGGGATTACAGAGAAGTAATTGCAGAGCATGATCAAGACATCTAGGTTGGTTTGACCCATTGATCCCATTCTTTGAAGAAAAATCATCGAGTTGGCTTACCTAAGGATCGAGCTATAAAATAACCTTGGCGCACACACACACTTTGAGTCTGGTTCAGATCGTTTATTCAAAACACTCAGATTTGAGTCGCATCGAGTACTTTGAAGGTTCTCTGGTTTCGACATGAGGCATCATTTGAGGGCAATAATATGTATAACTATTGGGACAATCTTGTAAAAGAGAGTAATATGGTATGACGGTATGGAACACCGTATCAAATGATCTACTTTGGCCGAGTGCAAGCAACAAAGAACAAAAAGATAAACCAAGTCTAGGGGCGACCAGCCTACCACACCCCATTCAGTAACGGTTCGGGAATAGACCACCTCACACAGTAACAGTTCGGGAATGGACCACCTCACAGTAATAGTTCGGGAATAGACCACCTCACAGTAACGGTTTGGGAATAGACCAACTCAGAGTAACGGTTTGGGAATGGACCACCTCACAGTAACGGTTTGGGAATGGACCACCTCACAGTAACGGTTTGGGAATGGACCACCTCACACAGTAACAGTTCGGGAATGGACAACCTCATACAGTAACGTCGGGAATGGACCACCTCATAGTAACGATTCGGGAATAGACCACCTCACAGTAACGGTTCGGGAATGGACCACCTCTCATCAGCTCAATTCGGTAATGAATCATAGAGATCGCATCATCTTGCAGGGATGAACCTTATGGGTCGCAGCTGTAGGAAATGACTTTCCTTAGCGCGGCGGAAGTTGCTTGTGGTGGCGCTGTTGGGTTTCTAAGGTCAAACCAAGATCATTTCAAGCATAAAATCATGTGAATACGTAAAGAAAGTATAGCGGAATTATACTTACAAAGATCGGTTGTAGGATGTGTTGATAACAAAACTTTGCTCCTTTTGAAAGTGTCCAAGATTTCTTTGAATGATTTATCAAGCTCTATGCTTTGATCCTTGATTCCAAACCCAAGGGATGTTTCCTTATCACCTTTGTATGAATCCTTGTAAGTGTGCTAGCACTTGAAAAAAAATTGCAACAATTTCTTCCTTGTCTTTGGTGAGTTTCGGCCAAGCCAAAATTGGGGAGAAAATATTGGTTTGGGCGTAAATGGAGAGAATAGAGAAGAGAGCTTTGTTGACTAACTATTTTTATTTCCAAAACAAAAATGATATACCAATATCTAATTTTTGGTATATGTCTATCATCTCACCAACTTGTGTGTTAAACAAGTTATCAGCCACCACCCACCAAATTCCATCAACTAAAAGTTGATTAAAGTGACTATGTGATGTGACTAATGAGTGACTTGTGGGCCCCACTTGATTCAAAATCAGAGTGGGCCCTCAAACACATTCCGGGCTCGGGTTTGTTAATTTCGAATTAACGAATTTTCTGTTGCGATGTAATTAAATCAAATTTAATTAAATAATTATGCCTAGCAAAATTACTATTAAAGTCACTCGTGAATTAATTCTAAATTAATTCGTTTGCCCGAATTAAAATCAATTTTATTCCGTTATGAAATCTAATTTCATATAATATATCGAATATATTATTTAATTGATTAATTCCGAATTAATCGTTCCTCTCTCTCTTATTTGAATTTTATCCCAGATAAATTCTCGCCGCGTAATTAATCCTAGATTAATTTTCGCTCTCTTCTAACTAATCCCAGATTAATTATGTTTGAGTCATACGTCATCGGTGAATCTTCGGGAAGTGACCCATGAGATCCATGGATCAGTTGGCCGTAAATCCGGCCGTCGGACATGGTTGGCTTCTAGCCAAAGCGACGTACCTTCCCTATTCTCCAGAAAAATTCTTTATGGAATATATAATCTATAACAGGTGTAGTATACATAGTATTGCGTATGGCGATCCAGTATCTGATGTCACATACAAGGCCTAGGGTTGGAATAGTGTCTGCCCCGTACAAAGTATATATCGGATCCCAAGTAACTAGTCTCTATAATCGGATAATCATGACCTTGTCATATTATCCCGATAGTTACAACATAATAGAGAACTGGTTCTATATCCCTGCGTGATCATCATCTCCATATGACTGAAGTGATACTTCCGTCTAGACATCACACCCAATACACTACGATTCTCAATAAACCTAGAAGAGGCGTACACAGAACCTGTTAAAGTCCCGGACGACCAAAACCAAAGCGTATTGATTGTCGCAAGTACTAGCGATGCAAGTCTTAGGTTAAGAGCAAATACACCTACCCTGAAGCGGATTCCCATAGACACATAGTCATACTACCAATGAGATTCTACGAGGTCTATCTAGAGCGAAGCTGTTTCCGTACCATCGGTAAACACAACCTCCTATCACACTTGCATAAGTATCCAATACTTAAATATATAAGAACTATGATGTTACGCTTCCATAACACGCACAAGTGCAATACTAGTCTATTATGCATTATCGATGTCCAGTCTCCATATTACTACGACTATGGATATTTAATGATTAAACCTTTATGGATTGATATTGTCTTATATCTTATAATTCGGAACTAATCCTAAGGACTTTTATCATGTATATATATAAGTAATCTAATTACAAAATGATAAAATGCAATTTCCATTGTCATATAGTTAATTTGTACAAAAACCACAATGTCTTTTACAAATAGTGATGCTATGGGTCATAATTGTCCCAACAAATCTCCCACTTGGCCTATAACCAGTCACTCAAGCATCAACACCTGGACTATGTACATGTCGCTCAAACTTTTGTTGAAGAATAACTTTCATTGGCGGATCTGCAATGTTTTCATCTGATGCGACCTTCTCGATCTTCACATCGCCACGATGTATGATCTCACGAATCAGATGGAAACGTCAAAGAACATGCTTGGATCGTTGATGAGACCGCGGTTCATTAGCCTGCGCTATAGCCCCGTTATTGTCACAATATAATGGAACGGGCTCAGCTGCTAACGGAACTACTCCTAATCCAATTAGGAATTTACGGATCCAAATTGCCTCTTTTGGTGCTTCAGCTGCAGCAATATTCTCCGCTTCTGTTGTTGAATCGACAATAGTCTCTTGCTTGGAAGATTTCCAGCTTACTGCTCCGTTGTTCAAACAAAATATGTACCCAGATTGTGACTTACAGTCGTCTTTATCAGTTTGGAAACTTCAATCGGTAAACCCAGTTACCTCAAGTTCTCCATCTCCATAGATTAAGAAAGCATCCTTAGTTCGTCTAAGATACTTAGGGATATTCTTATTCACCATCCAGTGAACTTCACCAGGATCGTCCTGATAGCGACTACACATGCTCAAAGCATACGAGACATCAGGTCGCGTACATATCATGGCATACATGATCGATCCGACTGCAAAAGTGAAAGAGAATCTGAATCATGTTGTCTCTCTCATCTTGAGTTTTAGGACACATGTCCTTAGATAGAGTGATGCCATGTGACACTGGCAACAGTCCACTCTTAGACTGTTCCATGTTGAATCTCTTCAACACTTTGTCAATGTACGTGCTCTAGGAGAGTCCAAACAGCTTTCTAGATCTATTCGGTAGATCTTTATTCCTAGAATAAAGGCTGCTTCTCCTAGATCCTTCATGGAGAGATCTTAATGAAAGCCAAGCTTTCACAGATTGAAGCATGGGAATGTCATTGCCAATAAGCAATACATCATCAATGTAAAGGATAATGAATGTCAGTGCCGTCCAATAACCTTCTTCTATACACAAGGATCATCCTCATTTTGAACGAAATCATATTCTTTTATGATCTCATCAAAACGTTAGTTCCAAGAACGCGATGCTTGCATCAATCCATAAATGGATCGATTTAACTTGCAAACCTTTTCTACATGTTTATGTACGACAAAACCATCAGGTTGTTGCATATAAACATGCTCCAAAAGGTTTCCATTAAGGAAAGCAGTTTTCACGTCCATCTGCCATATCTCGTAATCGAAATATGTAGCAATAACAAGCATAATCTGAATGGATTTAATCATGGCAACAAGTGAAAAAGTTTCATCGTAATCGACACCATGTCGTTGACGATACCCCTTCGCTACAAGCCTAGCTTTGTACATTTGTATGTTGCCATCCATGTCGGTCTTCTTCTTGAAGACTCATTTGCAATCAATAGGCTTTACGCCTTCCGGTGCATCAACCAGTGTCCAAACTTGGTTGGTGTACATGGAATTCATTTCGGACACCATGGCATCTTGCCATAAACCGGAGTCAATACCTTGTATCGCTTCCTCATACGTAACCGGTTAATCTTCCTCAATAAGATTAATATCCACATGAGGTGAGATCAGAAACCCATACCTCTCAGGTTTTTTTCTGACTCTCTTCGATCTACGCGGTTCTTGTGTATTTGAAGACTGTGGTACAGTCTCATCCTTGATGAACTGTTCATGTTCCGTTAAGGATTCTGTGCCAAGAACAGTATCACTCCAATTTTCATCGAGTTCTACTATCCTTCCACTTACCACTGCATTTAGGAATTCCTTCTCAAGGAAAATCGCATGTAGAGCAACAAATACTTTGTTCTCTTGTGGGTGATAGAAGTAATATCCTTTGGTTTCCCTAGGATATCCTACAAATAGGCATTGATCCGATTTGGGTTCAAGTTTGGTACCTTCCAAACGTTTGACGTATGCCCAGCAACCCCAAATCGTCAGGAATGAGAAACCCGATTTCTTTCCTGTCCATATCTCGTAAGGAGTCTGTTGAACAGACTTTGACGGAACCTTATTCAAAATAATTATTGCATTGTTCAATACATATCCCCAGAAGGAAATATGTAGCTCTGTGCGACTCATCATCGACCTTATCATGTCCAACAAAGTTCGGTTTCTCCGTTCGGACACACCGTTTAATTGAGGTGTTCCGGGAGGAGTCCACAGTGAAAGAATACCATACTCTTTCAAGTAATCAAGAAACTCATTGCTCAAGTATTCTCCACCACGGTCCGATCGTAATGTTTTAATACTTTTTCCGATCTGTTTTTCTACTTCGTGTCGAAACTCTTAGAATTTCTCAAAGGTTTCCGACTTGTGTCTCATAAGATACACATAACTATAACGCGATGCATCATCTGTAAAGGTTACGAAGTATTCATATCCACCTCTAGCCTGGCTAGACATGGGCTCACATATGTCACTATGAACGAGGGCTAACAGTTCGGTGGCACGTGCCTCTTTACCGCTAAAAGGTGTTTTAGGCATTTTCCTAATAAACAAGATTCACAGATGTCATATGAATTTGGATCAAATCCGTCCAAGTACCCACTCTTCGAAAGTTTGGATATGCGAGTCTTGTTAATGTGTCCCAGACGACAATGCCACATATAAGTTTCATCTTTGTTACTTAATTTAAGCATTTTGTTTGTTACATTATATGTTTGAGATTAATTTATATTTAAAATATAAATACAATTATTTACATCAGCACTGCATATCTCCATATCATATTTATACATAAAACGCCTAGTGTTTCTAAAAACAAAAGTATAGCCACATTGGGCCAATAAAGATACAGATATAATATTCCTAGTCAAACTAGGTACATAATAACAGTCTGAAAGATTAAGTACATGCCCCGAGGGCAGTTCCAAAATATAAGTCCCAACGGCCAAAACGGCGACTCGAGTCCCATTTCCAACGCGGAGGTCTATCTCTTTTGAGGCCAGTCTCCTGCTAATCCGCATATCATTATCACAACCAGAATCAAAAATCAAATTTTAAAACTAGAAGTAGACATGTTTATTTCTATAACAACATACCTGAAGCCGGTGCCTTGCCCGCTTTGATTTCCTTCATGTGTGCCTTATACTCACGGCAGTCACGCTCCAGTGACCCCGTTTGCCACACTACAGGCATAAATCTTGGGATTTGTCCTTAGTCTTCCCAGAAGACTTTGACGATTTGGCATTGCCCTTCTTCTTCTTTTATTTACACCTCCAGTTGCCTTCGGCCATGCCTTGGGAGACTGAGATGTTGAAGGGAAGTGCGCCTCACGCTTTTTGCCCTTCATCAGTTCTTTTCTTTTTTCTGCTTCACAGCGCAGCATTGCCATCAGCTCTCTCCAAGAGTATGGTCTTGGTTCATCATATTGTAGTTCATGATGAACCCGTTCCAGCTGTCAGGAAGAGACTGCAAGATCAAATCTAGAAGTCTCAGCCTTAAAGGTTATGCCTAGCTGACCTAGCTGTTCAATGTCAGCAATCATCTGTGACACATTGTGTTCAATATATGTACCCTCTGACATTCGTTTGCGAAAGAGCTTTTTCTACAATTCATACCTTTTACGATCTAAGGTTAGATCGATGAAGGTCCTTCAATTTTGCCATCATAGTGTAGGAATCCAATCCCTTATTTTGGCGATGAAATTGAGGGGTCATCGCAGCAAGCAAGACAGACTGAGCAGTTGAGTTATCATCGCTATGAGTCTTCCAAAGCTCAAGCTCAAGTGGCTTCTCATTTCTGGGCTTAGGCCCGAGGGGTCTCTCTATCGTATAGAGCATCCTCCCAGGCCCCATGACAATCCTGAGGTTCATATCCCAATCAGGAAAGTTTGCGCCATTAAAGACATTTTCGCCATGATAATGTCTCTAACCCCGATCTTTACAGTCATCTTATTACAATAGTCAAACTATTCAATTAACGATATTTGGGTACAGTCCAACTGTTACAAGAAAAATAATAGAATATTAGTCCAACTAATAAATATATAATTGATGAAATAATTTGAAAGCGCGTAATGCCAAGTATTTGAATGAAATTGCAAATTCAATACTGGCCTCCCACTATTTTTCGGCGAGCCTCTAACCCTCTGTTGAGTACTCGGGAAACCTAGTTTCCTAGTGGGCTATGATCCCGTTAAATAATGCACAACCTTGACTTTGGCCAACAAGTTGTATGATATTTAACTAGGTAGATCTATAGATCAATTGGATCTCATCCAATTCCTAGATCCGGTAGGTGGACCTCCAAGTCCGAAACATATATACAATATATATGCCAATATATCCAATATATTTTCCTAACCTTTTCCTCTGAATCAACTAAGCCTTGGTTTTGGCTCAACAAGCTTAATGATTCCAGGTAAGCGAGACCCATTGACCTTGGAAAGCTTCGTAATCGATGTCGATGAACAAGAAGTGATCTTGTCTTTGGCCAATAAATCACAACTTGGGCAAGACATACGATATGGAACAAAGCCTTCATGATTCAAACACATCCGCGATGGACAAAGGTCTTGACTTTGGCCACCAACCAGTGCCAATCTTGGATCTTGAGAATGAATCATTCAATGGAAGGAAAACACTTAATATTTGTTGAGGGTTTTTCGCGTAATTGGCAACCAATTAATTATCTTTGATTAGCTCATCATACACCCTTAAACATGCATTCTAAAAGCATAATAAGCGCGCGATAAATAAATTAATAATGATATCGGATGGATATCTCACAAATTGTTCCTAGAACAAATCACTCATTTTCCTCTCCCCGGCTAGCACTATTCTAACTTCTACCCATTACATAATACATCAAAGAAACCTCATTACATTGAGGGGAATTGGTGAGAAGAGAATTACAAAGAATCGAGAGATAAAGGCTGGACACGCAGGTCTAATTTAATAAATTCTAAATTTATTACAACAATTTCCAAAATCGCCCTCACCCATCTAATATCCATCTGATATACATTATTCATACAACACATCCATGTATTCACACAAAGAATGTTATTCAATCAATCTAATCTAATTAATTAATCTTTGAATTAAGTGATCATCCAATGTTCAAACAATGATTTGATTTGCACGAGTCCAACTCGTTTAAGAATAAGTACTCAAAGTACGAATTCTTGAATTATATCGAACTACATTTTAAATCTGATTAATTTGTATTCAATACTAATTCTTTATTTAATTCCAAATTAAATAATTACACTTTAATAATGTGCCTTTTTCGACTTAGATTCTAAATCTAATCTTAATGGGTCTCAAAGCCCAATTAACATCCAATGTCAATTTAATTAAAGTCCAATGGGCTTTCAATTAATTTATTAAGGCATGGACTTTGGCAACCAAAGCCCAATAAGGAATCACCCTTTGCCACAAAATTAATTTTGGCCTATTAGGCCCAATTAATTATTTAAAGGCCTATTTATTATATTTAGACTTAATGGAATGGTTTTAGGCCCAATTTGGATCCAATCTAATTGTCCTAAACCAACTTGGCCCAACCAAGCCCATTAGGCCAAATACAACAATGTTAGCCCAATTCCAATTAAGCCTAACTAATTAAATTCTAAAATTCCAAATATCAGGATTTAATTAATTAAAGTGTACAGTCATAATTAATTATTCAAATCAACATTTCTAAAATACCAATTTACATAATTAATCATGCTTTATTATATTCAATACATGTCCAACATTATTGAAACAAAATCAACTCATTTACATGCTCTTATGGTCACGGAAATTAAGGGATTTTTATATCCAATTTTGATTTCAATCCAATTAAATCACAAATCAATATATCCAAGCATTTTAAACACATCCAATGATTTAAAAAACAAAAAATCACCATAACCTAGGGTTCAAGTACATTCGGCCAAGCTAATGTATTTGGGAGAAATTAATCCAATTAATTTTTCATCAAATTGATCATGCATAACTCTAAGTTAACAATATATAAGCATACTCAAACAAACAATTTGATTAAATCATGCTCAAATCAAAAATACCCAAATTTTAGATTATAAACCCTAATTCAATTTAATGCTCAAATAGGCTCTGATACCATTGTTGGGTTTCTAAGGTCAAACCAAGATCATTTCAAGCATAAAATCATGTGAATACGTAAAGAAAGTATAACGGAATTATACTTACAAAGATCGGTTTTAAGATGTGTTGATAACAAAACTTTGCTCCTTTTGAAAGTCTCCAAGCTTTCCTTTGAATGATGTATCAAGCTCCAAGCTTTGATCCTTGATTCCAAGCTCAAGGGATGTTTCCCTATCACCTTTTTATGAATCCTTGTAAGTGTGCTAACACTTGAAAAAAAATTGCAACAATTTCTTCCTTTTCTTTGGTGAGTTTCGGCCAAGCCAAAATGGGAGAGAAAATGTTGGTTTGGGCGTAAAATGGAGAGAAGAGAGAAGAGAGCTTTGTTGACTAACTATTTTTATTTCCAAAACCAAAATGATATACCAAATATCTAATGTTTGGTATATGTCTATCATCTCACCAACTTGTGTGTTAAACAAGTTATCAACCACCCACTAAATTCCATCAACTAAAAGTTGATTAAAGTGACTAGGCGATGTGACTAGTGATGTGAGTTGTGGCCCCCACTTGATTCAAAATCCGAGTGGGCCTGCAAACACATTCCGGGCTCGGGTTTGTTAATTTCGAATTAACGAATTTTCCGTTGTGACGTAATTAAATCAAATTTAATTAAATAATTATGCCTAGCAAAATTACTATTAAAGTCGCTCGTGAATTAATTCTAAATTAATTCGTTTGCCCAAATTAAAATCTAATTTTAATTCCGTTATGAAATCTAATTTCATAAAATATATCGAATATATTATTTAATCGATTATTTCGGAGTTAATCGTTCTCTCTCTCTTTTATTTGAATTTTATCCCAGATAAATTATCGCCGTAATTAATCCTAGATTAATTTTCTCTCTCTTCTAACTAATCCCAGATTAATTATGTTCGAGTCATACGTCATCGATGAATCTTCGGGAAGCGACCCATGATATCCATGGATATGTTGGCAGTAAATTCGGCCGTCGGATTATCCGAACACGTGCGTTCCTAATTCTCCATAAATATTCTTTAAGGAATATATAATCTATAACAAACGTAGCATACATAGTATTGCGTATTGCGATCCAGTATCTGATGTCACATGTAAGGCTGGGGCTGGAATAATGTCTGCCCCGTACAAAGCATATATCGGATCACAAGTAACTAGTCTCTATAATCGGATAATCATGACCTTGTCATATTATCCCGATAGTTGCAACATAATAGAGAACCGGTTTTGTATCCCTATGTGATCATCATCTCCATATGACTGAAGTTATACTTCTGTCTTGACATCACACCCAATACACTACGATTCTCAATAAACTCAGAAGAGGCGTACACAAAACCTGTTAAAGTCTCGGACGACCAAAACCAAAACGTATTGATTGTCGCAAGTACTAGCGATGCAAGTCTCAGGTTAAGACCAAATACACCTACCCTGAAGCGGATTCCCATAGACACATAGTCATACTACCAATGGGATTCCGCGGGGTCTATCCAGAGCGAAGCTGTTTCCGTACCATCGGTAAACACAACCTCCTATCACACTTGCATAAGTATCCAATACTTAAATATATGAGAACTATGTTGTTACGCTTCCATAACACGCACAAGTGCAATACTAGTCTATTCTGCATTATCGATGTCCAGTCTCGATAATGCTACGACTAGGGATATATAATGATTAAAACTTTGTGGATTGATATTGTCTCACTTCTTATAATCCGGAACTAATCATAAGGACTTTTATCATTTATATAAATAAGTAATCTAATTACAAATTGATAAAATACAATTTCCATTGTCACATAGTTAATTTGTACAAAAACCACAATGTTTTTTACAAGTAGTGACGCTATGGGTCATAATTGTCCAACAGGCACCGGGTCCAGTATGGATCGTCAAAATTTTCTTTGCCTTCTCTATTTGTTGTTGTAGCCAAGATCAATCCTTTGGTGTCCAACACTTGGATCGACCACTCGATCTTCCGAACTATGACTCGAAACCAACAAACCAAAGTGTGGGTTTCACTCACAAAGATTAAACCTCTAAACTATTTATAGATTTAAGATGTCACAATGGTGTTTGGCTTTAGGAATTTCACAACACTTGTGAATGATAGAACTCTCTCTATTTTCTCTCAAATCTTTTCTCACAACAATTGTGTGAATGAATGCAAAGTGTTAACCTTAGGAAGTGAGAGAAATGGTAGAGATTATATTCTCTTACACAAGCCAACTAACTTTGTCATTAAGCATCTAACGCTTTCTTGCAATGGCCAACACAAAAATATGAATGCCATACCAAAGCATAAGAAATGTTAAGCTACAGACAATGGCTTTGTCATTAAGCATTCAATGCTTTCTTTCAATGGCAAACACATAAATGTGGAGGCCATACCAAAGCATAAAATGCATTAGCTAATGACAAAACTATTAGGTGTATCCAAGCCACCTAATAGACATAATTGCTTGGATGATATGGTAAGTCATATGGCTTTGTCGCCAATGGTAAATAAAAATCAATATATTAATAATGATTTATTTACCTTCAATTATTTTTGTTGTAATTATCTCATAATTATTACTAACTTGATTATCTCATAATCAAGACTTGATTATCTCATAATCAATGAATTCTAGAAAATATTAAGTTAACTAATTTAACATAGTTTTCATTTGTGACAATAAATATTATTATTATCTTATTAATAATATATAAATAAATATAAAGTGAACATATAATTAGACAATCTAATTAAATTAGGTTTTCTACAGTTAATCGAGTTAGCACGGGGACCAAATGGACCTACGGTTCTGAGCTCCAATAATTCTGAAATATTAATTAAACTCGTTAATCAAATTTACGAATTATTAACTCCGCGTTATTCCACTAAAAACTCGAAGTTGAACTCCCGTTACAGTAGATGGATTAAATAAACCGAACATTTTCGGTGTCCATCGATGTAATCATTACATATGGATATAACCTTTCACAAATATGTCATAATTAGAGCCGGGTCATAAGTCCGTTAAACCCCTCTAAATATTTTATATCTTAAGCACCATTGATTCTATAATGAACAATTAATTCATAACAATTATGAATATAAAATACTTTCTATTCGTAATAGAAAAGTTGAGCGCTCAAATTATTCAAGTCCCGAATCAACTCTTAAAAGAGATATTCATCTACTTCTCATAAGAAGGAGTGAATTCCATATCTATGTAAAATGTTCCCAGATACATACCAAATCATATCCCCAAAATACGTAGTTATTGGCTGGGAATGCAACACCAACCTCACCATAGTAAATCAAAGGACATAACCTGACATGCAGGAGTTCGTAGTACACTCAGGATTAAGATCGAATCCATATATGACCATCTATTAGATAAAATGAATTTCTTCAGTTAACGGATATTAAAAGAAATTTGTATTTATCTAAGTCCAGTCCTATATGATCTTATCATACAAGGTGCCTCCATTCCCATGTCACTATATGAACGATCCCGGATCAAGATCGTCATACAAGTATAGAATGGACCGCAGCTATAGATAAACCACAAACAAAGTACCCTCATTGTTCGCTCTCTATGGACTATTTAGATTACTAACTTTAGACTTAAATCCTCTTGTTCATCAAACATACACTAAGTCTGAAGGTACAAGAGTAATCAAGGTAAACAAGACAATTGGACAATATGCGATATAAATCAAACAACTTGATAAAATGAATAATGCATTTATTATTATTACAAAAATCAATTTTGTTTACAATACATGAAGCTCTAGGACATAAATCTCAACAATCTCCCACTTGGACTAGAGCAAATGAGATATGTCACGTAATCCTAAACCATTTAGGTGACCTTCAAATAATTTAGTCGATAAGGTCTTTGTAATGGATCAGCAAGGTTGTCTGCGGATGGAATCTGCATGACAGTGACATCTCCTCTCTGCACTATTTCCCCTGATATCCCCACTTATGGCTTCTAGTTCTTTGGAGTTCGCCACTACACCACTATTATCGCAATAAAGTGTGAGTGGTTTATCCATATCTGGAACAACTTCCAGATCTGCCAAGAACTTACGGAGCCAGACTGATTCCTTAGCTGTTTCACAAGCGGCTACATATTCAGCCTCCATGGTGGAGTCAGCAATACAAGATTTCTTAATGCTCCTCCATACTATAGCCCCACCACCTAGGGTGAACACTGATCCAGAGTTGATTTTTCTAGAATCGACATCCGTCTGAAAATTAGAGTTTGTATATCCTCTCAGAATCATATCCTGACTTGTATATACAAGCATAATTTCTCGTTCTCCAAGATACTTGAGAATATGTTTCACTGCTACCCAATGATCTAATCCTGGGTTGGATTGAAACCTACTGACTACTCCCACTGCAAAACATATGTCTGGTCTCGTGCATAACATAGCATACATAAGACTTCCAACTGCTGAAGCATATGGTATATGTCTCATCTCCTCAACTGCTTGAGGTGTCTTAGGAGACTGTTTTATAGACAAATGAATTCCATGCTTGAAAGGTAAATTACCTTTCTTGGAATTCTGCATATCAAATCGCACAAGAATCTTGTCGATATAGGTTGCTTGAGACATTGCTAACAGTCGTTTCTTGCGATCCTGAATGATCTGGATCCCAAGTACATAACTTGCCTCTCCCAAATCTTTCATTTGGAATTGGTTAGCTAGACAGATTTTCACGTCTGATAATATCTTTACATCATTCCCAATGAGTAAAATATCATCAACGTATAACACAAGGAAAACCACATTCCCATCAATGATGCGCTTGTAGACACAAGGCTCATCGATGTTCTGCTCAAAGTTATAAGACTTGATCGTAGTATCAAACCTTATGTTCCAAGATCTAGATGCTTGCTTAAGTCCATAAATGGACCTTTCAACTTGCAAACTTTTTGCTCTTGACCTTGGGTAATGAACCCCTCTGGTTGTACCATATAGATACTCTCATCAAGATTACCATTCAAGAATACAGTCTTGACATCCATTTGCCAAATCTCATAGTCATAATATGCGGTAATGGAAAGAAGAATCCTGATGGATCTAAGCATGGCTATTGGCGAGAAAGTTTCTTCATAGTCAACTCCCTCTTTTTGGGTATAACCCTTTGCCACTAGCCTAGCCTTGAAAGTCTGTATTTTCCCATCTATTTCCTCTTTTTATCTTGTAGATCCACTTGCAACCTATGGGTTTTACTCCATTAGGTTGGTCTACAAGTTCCCAGACTGAGTTAGAGTACATAGACTCCATCTCGAGGTTCACGACTTTGAGCCATTCCTCTTTATCAATATCTTCCATTGCACTATGATAGGTCAATGGATCATCTATACCATCACAAGATGCAACAACTTGCAACTCACCATTTCCTAGATAGCGTTCAGGTTGTCTCCCAACCCTCCCACTACGTCTAGGTGGTATGGTATCCTGATAAACTTGCATCTGACTTTCAGATGTAGAAGGTGTTATGTCTTTGTCAACATTTGACAATGGTGTACTGGTCGTACCAGCAAGTAACTCCTCAAGTAACACTTTACTTCGAGGTTTGAACTCTCTCATATAGTCCTCCTAAAAATGAAGCATTTGTCGACCCAATACTTTATTATCTTCTGGACTATAAAAGAATCCACCCCTAGTTTCCTTAGGATAGCCTACAAATAGGCACACCTGTGAACATGGTTCCAACTTAGTAGTCTTGTTCTTTAGCACATGTGCTAGACACCCCCATATGCGAAAATGTCGCAAACTGGCTTTACGACCATTCCAAAACTCTAAGGGAGTCTTAGAAACAGACTTAGAAGGAACTACATTCAGGATATACATTGCAGTTTGCAATGCATACCCCCAGAATGAACTAAGTAGAGTGCTATAACTAAACATTGATCTTATTATGTCTAGTAGGGTTCGATTTCTCCTTTCTGCAACACCATTTTGTTGCGGTGTTCCAGGTGCTGTGAGCTGTGAAACAATTTCATACTCAACTAAGAATTCCTCGAAATCTCTATCAAGGTATTCTCCTCCACGATCTGATCGTAGAATTTTGATGTTTTTACCTAACTGGTTCTCAACCTCAGCACGATACTCTTTGAACTTTTCAAATGTATCTGACTTGTGCTGCATTAGGTAAACATACCCATATCTGGAATAATCGTCAATGAAAGTGATGAAGTATTCAAAACCACCTCGGGCTTTTACAATCATCGGTCCGCAAACATCTGAATGTATTAGCTCAAGAGTTTCTTTGGCTTTTATCCCTTTTCCAGTAAAAGGTATCTTGGTCATTTTGCCTTCTAGACATGATTCGCAGACATGTAAAGTACCAAGTTTTAACTGATTTAAAACTCTGTTCTTAATTAGTCTATCTATCCGGTCAAGGTTAATGTGATCAAGTCTAAGGTGCCATAAATAGGTATCATCATGAGAAATCTTTTTCCATTTAGTTTTAGATCTTTCAATATTAAACATTTCAGTATTAAGTAGTGATTCATGCATTAATGGCCTTAATACATATAGATTATTTTCGGAGTTTCCCATGCATATATTTAATCCATTTCTACTAATAATAATTGACTTATTATTAAACGAAACAGAAAAACCACATTCCATAAGTTTTGTTACAGAAATCAAATTCCTGCGAAAACCAGGAATATATAGAACATTATTCAAACATAAATAACTTTTATTAAAATTCAAATTTGAAACTCCCACTGCTCTTGCTAAAACAACATCCCCTGTCCCAAATCTCATGGTAAAGCTACCTTCAGTAAGGTCCATCCATGAGTCAAGTAGCTGCAAAGAACAACAAACATAGTTAGTGGCACCAGAATCAACAATCCATATGGATTTATCATCCTCCACCAAAAGAGACTCAATGACAAGTAAATCATATTTACATGTATTCTTCTCTTTAAGCTCTGCAAGGTATTTTGGACAATTCCTTTTCCAATTCCCTTATTGTTCACAATGGAAACATTTTCCTTTGGCATTGGTTCCTTTGGAGCTTTTATTGTTCTTTTTTTTCATTGGTTTTGCCTTTGCCTCCCAATTTCCTTTCTTCTTATTCTTCTTTGCAGATTTAGAAGAATCGGCAACATTTACCTCAGCATTGGGCCTACGAGGACTGTTCATAACGTACTCGTAATTGGTGAGCTCATTCAGCAGTTCAGTCAATGTGAAAGTCAACTTGTTCATAGAACAATTACTCTTAAACTGCAGGAAACTCTTCAGAAGGGTTTCCATGATCATTGTCACCTGGCTTTTCACATTAATACGTGCACCATGGGTTTAATCCATATTAAGATGAGCCATCATTCTTAACACGTGGTCTCGGACTGATGTGCCTTCCTTCATTCTAGCGGTCAATACAGAGGCAATTGCCTCATGTTGTTGCCGGTCTAAAGGTTGCCCAAACATGTTCTGTAATGACTGTATAATCATTGATGTTGTCACCATAGGCTCATGCTGTGCAGCAAGAACCTCAGACATGGATGCTATCATGTAGCTATGGGCTTTCTCATCAGCTTTAATCCAATTATTATAGGCATTACGTGCAGCTCTACCAGCATTACGTGCTGGCTCAGGAGGACATTCCTCCATTAGGACAAATTTAAGGTCTTCACAGACCAAGATAGCATTCATGTCACTTTTCCATTTAACATAATTATCCCCGGTTAATTTTTCTTATTGTTTAATAATGGAGATTATTGCAGTGCCATGGCTGAAAAAATAATAAACGCGCATTCAATATTCATTCATCGCTTATTAAAATTGTCAAATATTTAGGCATAAAATTAAACTTGATGCATGATCAATGTATAATGAATTAGAAACCTAAAAGAATTATTATGCCACGGTTATCTATCATCCCACAAATAAGTGCCCTTGTAGGGTAGGTCAAGTATTCGCATGATAGATTGAGATATTCTCAATTGATTAATATATCTGAAATAACTCTTATTCCTATATTAATCAACTACCGTTATTTTGATCAATGAAGCTTTAATTAACAACTTAATCATTCCTTTGTGAGTGTGACCCATTATTTCGGAACCCTTGGACTTAACTAGTGAAGTGTCGGCGTAGGGTAGGTCAAATCACCAGATACATCTAGAGTCTCTATCCTTTCGGAATCCAAACCTGATATTGACCCAAAAAAGATACCATCCTTAGGGGGACGAAAGCAAAGCCGTCTCAAGGCGCCTATTGAATCTCATGTTTCTGGATAACAATGGAGATCGCGGGATATATTGTTGTATACCCCTCTCCCGCTCACATTTAAAAAGAGTAAGGTTTCTATCTCACTAGTATTTTATGAATCTTAGATTATGCTCGGCTAAAGTCATAACCCTAATTAATACTAGTTGATGATATAATGATCTAACCAATTTTAAGTTTTAAAATTTTATTCACAAATCCCGATTAGTCTCTACTAACCAATTAACTTAATTAAACTAATTTAATCAAGTTTACTGAAGTGATCTAATCAATTTTAACTTTTAAAAAATTAGTTCACTTATAGGTTTTTAATTTTTAGAATTCAACTAATGGACTATATGTCATCAAACCATTTAATAGATTAAAAGTACGTTATTTACTCCAAAGGTACGTGGAATTGTATCCCGAGTGCAAACCAAATTACCGTCCATTCGGAAGCGGCTATAGAATTCATATCCGGGTTTCCATCCGATATACCAAGGAAAATAATGTACTCATAATGTCCATTTGTTCTTAAACTTTAATTCGTAATTTTTAAACCTTTAAACTAATTAATCTCATTAATTCGTTAACATGCATCTTATATTCTAATTTAACTTTTAAATTTACATAAAATCATATTTTATGACTTGAATATCATGCATGTCTACATGTTATGGCATGTAAAAATGCAAGAGTAGGCACCCTAGGCTATATGACATGTTAATAAACAATTTAAAACACATATATATGCCAAGGTCTGGGCTGAAAATGTTCATGTAGCGTTCTTTGGGCGTTCGAACATTTCCAGGCAGTAGCCAAATGTTTGAGTTACGTTTGACTGGCGTGCGAACGCTATCGGTCTGGTGTTCGAACACTAGAACTTCATTTCCTCCGTTCCGGAGCTTCCGGACACCGTTTTGGTCCCCGTTTTTTTACGGACTCATAACGGAATAAAGTTTCACATACATACATAAATTGCATTAACCGGGCTATTATTTTTTTTTAAAAAAATACTAATCTAATTAGTACAATAAATCCAAGGCATCCATTGGTCTTCAAATCTTGCTCCATGGTATGTTGTTGAGTTCTTCGCGGAATAGGTTCGTAATGAGTCCTTCGTGACATCAGCTCCTCCAAGTTACAAATTGAGTTACAAATAGACTTATTACAAAAGAAATGAACTTACAACACTTGAAAGAATATTACCTTATGGTCTTACATTTCCAATACTAAAAATAAGAGCCGGAAAAATTAACGATCAACGCAATACACTCATCACATGAATCAAAGTAAACATTCATCACATGAACATTAAAAACCATTCATCTCATGAATCTAATTGTGCCTACTTATCACAACATGCATATTAATAATTTATATCTAATATAAATTATTAAAACTTAAACTTAAAAAGAGAAAGGGTTAAGAAAACTTTTCAACCTTAAGCTCTGATACCAATTGTAGGAAACGACTTTCTTTAGCACCGCATAAGTTGCTTGTGGTGGCACCGAGTCTGGTATGGATCTTCAAAATTTTCTTTTCCTTCTCTCTTTGTTGTAGTAGCCAAGATCAATCCTTTGGTGTCCAACACTTGTATAAACCACTCGATCTTCCGAACTATGACTCGAAACCAACAAACTGAAGTGTGGGCTTCACTCACAAAGATTAACCTCTAACTATTTAGCTATTTAAGATGTCACAATGGTGTTTGGCTTTAGGAATTTCACAACACTTGTGAATGCTAGAACTCTCTTTATTTTCTCTCAATTTTTCTTCACAACAATTGTGTGAATGAATGCAAAGTGTTAACCTTAGGAAGTGAGAAATGGTAGAGATTATATTCTCTTACACAAGCCAACTAACCTTGTCATTAAGCATCTAATGCTTTCTTACAATGGCCAACACAAAAATATGAATGTCATACTAAAGCATAAGAAATGTTAAGCTAAAGACAATGGCTTTGTCATTAAGCATTCAATGTTTTCTTTCAATGGCAAACACATAAATGTGGAGGCCATACCGAAGCATAAAATGCATTAGATAATGACAAAACTATTAGGTGCATCCAAGCCACCTAATAGACATAATTGCTTGGATGACATGGTAAGCCATATGGCATTGTCTCCAATGGTAAATAAAAATCAATATATTAATAATGATTTATTTACCTTCAATTATGTTGTAGTAATTATCTCATAATTATTACTAACTTGATTATCTCATAATCAAATAAATCTAGAAAACATTAAGTTAAACTAATTTAACATTGTTTTCATTTGTGACAATAAATATTATTAATCTTATTAATAAGATATAAATAAATATAAAGTGAGCATATAATTAGACAATCTAATTATATTAGGTTTGCTACAGTTAATCGAGCTAGCACGGGGACCAAATAGACCTACGGTTCCGAGCTCCAATAATTCTGAAATATTAATTAAACTCTTTAATCAAATATTACGAATTATTAACTCCTCGTTATTCCACTAAAAACTCTAAGTTGAACTCCTGTACCGTAGATGGATTAAATAAACTAAACATTTTCGGTGTCCATCGATATAGTCATTACATATTGATATAGCCCCTCACGAATATCTAATAAATAGAGCCGGGTCATAAGTCCGTTAAACCCCTCAAAATATTTTGTCTCTTAAGCACCATTGATTCTATAATGAACAATTAATTCATAACAATAATGAATATAAAATACTTTCTATTCATAATAGAAAAGTTTAGCGCTCAACTTGTTCAAGTCGCGAATCAACTCTTAAAAGAGATATTCATCTGTTTCTCGTAAGAAGAAGTGAATTCCATATCTATGTAAAACGTTCCCAGCTACATACCAATTCATATCCCCAAAATACGTAGTTATTGGCTAGGAATGCAACACCAACCTCACCATAGTAAATCAAAGGACATAACCTGTCATGCAGGAGTTCGTAGTACACTCAGGATTAAGATCG
Organism: Zanthoxylum bungeanum; assembly: GCA_019454045.1. NCBI lineage: Eukaryota > Viridiplantae > Streptophyta > Magnoliopsida > Sapindales > Rutaceae > Zanthoxylum > Zanthoxylum bungeanum. The sequence continues at coordinate 65,282 of SKCR01005843.1, read as the reverse complement.
AATCCATATATGACCATCTATTAGATAAAATGAATTTATCGGTTAACGGATATTAAAATAAATTCGTATTTTTCTAAGTCCAGTCCTATATGATCTTATCATACAAGGTGCCTCCATTCATATGTCACTACATAAACGATCCCGAATCAAGATCGTCATACAAGTATAGAATGGACCGCAGCTATAGATAAACCACATACACAAAGTACCCTCCTTGTTCGCTCTAATGGACTGTTTAGATTACTAACTTTAGACTTAAATCCTCTTGTGCATCAAACATACACTAAGTCTAAAGGTACAAGAGTAATCAAGGTAAACAAGACAATTGGACAATATGCGATATAAATCAAATAACTTTGATAAAGTTAATAATGCATTTATTATTATTACAAAAATCAATTATGTTTCCAATACATGAAGCTCCAGGACATAAATCCCAACAGCAACACCTCACCACCATCAACTCAGTTTGAAGCATCTCAGAATAACAGGTAAGTCAACCAACAATTGGCGAGCCAAGAAAGTAAGAATGCATGCATGACTTTGATAGGATTGTCATTGTCACACACTGCACAAGCCCATCAAAGTGGGGGCAACTGTAGACACTTGTATTTTTGCATAAAAGCCCGATGATGAGCCTCGTTTGGAGGTACTACCCGATAAGTCGTGGAAGTTGCGGGAAACAGACGTCGGAAGGAAAATTCAAAAATAAGTACATCCTCAGATTTAATTCGTTTGTTTAGCCTCGGGTTCGCTCGATTAATCCCTATTTTAACTATTAGCCTCGGCCCAAAATCCCCAAGCCCACACACAACCAACCCACACGCCCAAGGCCCACCAAATCTCATTAAAAATATTCAAAACACATTTAACACATGTCAAAATCCAATAATATCTCCTTCCTAATTTAAATCAAATTCCCTTCCTAATCTAAATAAATCACATCCCAAATCAAAGATATCCCCCACCAAAATACTCAATATCATTTCTTAAATAATTGAATTAAATGCATCCACTTTATTGCATGATTTGTTTCCTTTTGAAATCCCATGCACAAACAAATAACCCTAGCCCACCATTATAAAAATGGACATAACCCAAACTCTTCCTCTCTTCTGGGCTCTTCACGCATACAGCTTTGTGCCGCTTGAGAAACTTTCAAACATGTGTTTCATTTTGTTATTTAATTTTGTGTTTATTATTCCGCTATTTATTTTCTATGTGTTGTTTCTTTATTTATGCATTGTTAATCTAGTGCGCATGGGCTAATCACGTTGGATTAAAGGTCCTTCATTTGAGGGAAAAGCCAAAAGGCTACCTTTACCACATGTTTTGCCGTGCCGGACTAAGTATACTCGATTGAATGTGAAATATGTTCAATCGGTCATACGAGGTCCCACATGGATGTTGGCCTTGGTCGCATCTCTTTTTCTATTCTGTTACTTACTTTCCGCATGTTATTTATTTATGCATTGTTATTCTAATACGCATGGGCTAACTATGTTGGATTAAAGGTCCTCTATTCGAGGGAAATGCCTAAAGGCTACCTTTACCACGATGTTTTGCCGCGCCGGACGAAATATGTTTGATTGAATGTGAAATACGTTCAATCGGGCATACGAGGTCCCATATAGATGTTGGCCTTGGTCGCATCTATTTATTATTATGTTCTTTACCTTTGCGTATCATTGCTTTGTTTATTTATGCTTTGCTATCTCGTGCGCATGGGATAATCATGATGGATTAAAGGTCCTCTATTCGAGGGAAATGCCTAAAGGCTACCTTTACCATGACGTTTTGCCGCGACGGACGAAGTACACTTGTTGATTGAATGGAAATACGTTAATCGGGCATACAAAGTCCCATATAGATGTCGGCCCTAGTCGTATCTTTTTATCATTCTGTTATTTCATTCCCGTATGTTATTGCTTTGTTTATCTATGAATGGTCATCTAGTGCGCATTGGCTAATCGTGTTGGATTAAAGGTCCTCTATTCGAGGGAAATGCCCAAAGGCTACCTTTACCATAGTTTTGTCGCGCCCTTCTTCTGTTGATCTTGTCATTTACCCTTTTTGGTTGTTATGTTTTCATTCTTCACTTTACATTCATGTTGTGTTAGTGCTTGAGTGTTGCCTCTTGTGGTATATCGGATGAAAACCCATATATAAATTTCGCAGCCGAATCCGAATGGACGGTAGTGCGGTCTGTACTTGGGATACAACTCCATATACCGCTTGAGAAGCATTTGAGCATGTGTTTGTGTCATTTTAGATACCACTTTGGTAATCTCGTTCGAACGAGTTTTCGAACGCTACACGAACATATGCATTATGGCTCAGTCCGTTCGAAAGCGTTTACAGACGCTACTCGAATGCGTATGCATTCTGTTATACCATGCATCAGGTCTTATCTCGTTCGAACACGTTTATGAATGCTATATGAACGCGAACATTCTATCTCATTTCCGTTCGAACGCATTTCCGAACGCTACTCGAACACACATGCATTCTGTTTTACCAAAGCATAAAATGCATTAGATAATGGCAAAACTATTAGGTGTATCCAAACCACCTAATAGACATAATTGCTTGGATGACATGGTAAGCCATATGGCATTGTCTCCAATGGTAAATAAAAATCAATATATTAATAATAATTTATTTACCTTCAATTATGTTGTAGTAATTATCTCATAATTATTACTAACTTGATTATCTCATAATCAAATAAATCTAGAAAACATTAAGTTAAACTAATTTAACATAGTTTTCATTTGTGACAATAAATATTATTAATCTTATTAATAATATATAAATAAATATAAAGTGAGCATATAATTAGACAATCTAATTATATTAGGTTTGCTACAGTTAATCGAGCTAGCACATGGACCAAATAGACCTACGGTTCCGAGCTCCAATAATTCTGAAATATTAATTAAACTCTTTAATCAAATATTACGAATTATTAACTCCACGTTATTCCACTAAAAACTCTAAGTTGAAATCCCGTTACCGTAGATGGATTAAATAAACCGAACATTTTTGGTGTCCATCGATATAGTCATTACATATTGATATAGCCCCTCACGAATATCTAATAAATAGAGGCGGGTCATAAGTCCGTTAAACCCCTCAAAATATTTTGTCTCTTAAGCACCATTGATTATATAATGAACAATTAATTCATAACAATAATAAATATAAAATACCTTTTATTCATAATAGAAAAGTTTAGCGCTCAACTTGTTCAAGTCCCGAATCAACTCTTAAAAGAGATATTCATCTGCTTCTCGTAAGAATGAGTGAATTCCATATCTATGTAAAACGTTCCCAGCTACATACCAAATCATATCCCCAAAATACATAGTTATTGGCTGGGAATGCAACACCAACCTCACCATAGTAAATCAAAGGACATAACATGTCATGCAGGAGTTCGTAGTACACTCAGGATTAAGATCGAATCCATATATGACCATCTATTAGATAAAATGAATTTATTCGGTTAACGGATATTAAAAGAAATTCGTATTTATCTGAGTCCAGTCCTATATGATCTTATCATACAAGGTGCCTCCATTCCCATGTCACTACATAAACGATCCCGGATCAAGATCGTCATACAAGTATAGAATGGACCGTAGCTATAGATAAACCACAAACAAAGTACCCTCCTTGTTCGCTCTCAATGGACTTTTTAGATTACTAACTTTAGACTTAAATCCTCTTGTGCATCAAACATACACTAAGTCTAAAGGTACAAGAGTAATCAAGGTAAACAAGACAATTGGACAATATGCGATATAAATCAAACAACTTTGATAAAATTAATAATGCTTTTATTATTATTACAAAAATCAATTATGTTTCCAATACTTGAAGCCCCAGGACATAAATCCCAACAGCAACACCTCACCACCATCAACTCAGTTTGAAGCATCTCAGAATAACAGGTAAGTCAAGCAACAGTTGGCGAGCCAGGAAAGTAAAAATGCATGCATGACTTTGATAGGATTGTCATTGTCACACACTGTACAAGCCCATCAAAGTGGGGGCGACTGTAGACACTTGTATTTTTACATAAAAGCCCGATGATGAGCCTTGTTTGGAGGCACTACCCGATAAGTTGTGGAAGTTGCAGGAAACAGACGTCGGAAGGAAAATTCAAAAATAAGTACATCCTCAGATTTAATTCGTTTGTTTAGCCTCGGGTTCGCTCGATTAATCCCTGTTTTAACTATTAGCCTCGGCCCAAAATCCCCAAGCCCACACACAACCAACCCACACGCCCATGGCCCACCAAATCTCATCCAAAATATTCAAAACACATTTAACACATGTCAAAATCCAATAATATCTCCTTCCTAATTTAAATCAAATTCCCTTCCTAATCTAAATAAATCACCTCCCAAATCAAAGATATCCCCCACCAAAATACTCAATATCCTTTCCTTAAATAATTGAATTAAATGCATCCCCTTTATTGCATGATTTTGTTTCCTTTTGAAATCCCATGCACAAACAAATAAACCCTAACCACCATTATAAAAAGGGAATAACCCAAACTCTTCCTCTCTTCTGGGCTCTTCACGCATACAGCTCTGTGCCGCTTGAGAAACTTTCAAACATGTGTTTCATTTTGTTATTTAATTTTGTGTTTATTATCCCGCTATTTATTTTCTATGTGTTGTTTTCTTTATTTATGCATTGTTAATCTAGTGCGCATGGGCTAATCACGTTGGATTAAAGGTCTTTCATTTGAGGGAAAAGCCAAAAGGCTACCTTTACCACATGTTTTGCTGTGCCGGACTAAGTATACTCGATTGAATGTGAAATATGTTCAATCGGTCATACGAGGTCCCACATGGATGTTGGCCTTGGTCGCATCTCTTTTACTATTCCGTTACTTACTTTCCGCATGTTATTTATTTATGCATTGTTATTCTAATACGCATGGGCTAACTATGTTGGATTAAAGGTCCTCTATTCGAGGAAATGCCTAAAGGCTACCTTTACCATGATGTTTTGCCGCGTCGGATGAAATATGTTTGATTGAATGTGAAATAGTTCAATCGGGCATACGAGGTCCCATATAGATGTTGGCCTTGGTCGCATCTCTTTATTATTATGTTCTTTACCTTTTGCGTATCATTGCTTTGTTTATTTATGCATTGCTATCTCGTGCGCATGGGATAATCTTGATGGATTAAAGGTCCTCTATTCGAGGGAAATGCCTAAAGGCTACCTTTACCACGACGTTTTGCCGCGACGGACGAAGTACACTTGATTGAATGTGAAATACGTTAAATCGGGCATACAAAGTCCCATATAGATGGGCCTAGTCGTATCTTTTTATCATTCCGTTATTTCATTCCCGTATGTTATTGCTTTGTTTATCTATGAATGGTCATCTAGTGTGCATGGGCTAATCGTGTTGGATTAAAGTCCTCTATTCGAGGGAAATGCCCAAAGGCTACCTTTACCATAGTTTTGTCGCGCCCTTCTTCTGTTGATCTTGTCATTTACCTTTTTGGTTGTTATGTTTTCATTCTTCACTTTACATTCATGTTGTGTTAGTGCTTGAGTGTTGCCTCTTGTGGTATATCGGATGAAAACCCATATATGAAAACCCAACGGTTTGAGGTCTTCCCTTGCGAGGGGTGAGTGTGGCCTTAAATCGTTTCCCAATTCATACTGGGTGGCGACTCCATTTTATTTCTCCGATTTAGTCCTCCGCGGACTACTCCGTACTCCCGACCGGGCCGCGAGTTCGGACAGCGTCACCCACCTTTGTGGCCTTGTCTACAGAAGCCAAATATGATGCTATGTTTCAAGCCCAAACAGCATTCAATCAAAGCCAATTAGCATCTATAAAGGCACTGAAAAATCAAATTGGACAACTTGCCAATCCTCAGAGTTATAGACCGCAAGGAAACCTTCCCAGCAATACAGAACCAAATCCAAGGAACAGAGGGAATGAGCAATGTCAAGCCATCACTTTGAAAAGTCGTACTGAAATCAACAAAGTTGTTGGAATCAAGGCATCCATTGAGGAAGTTCCAAAAGAAGCAAAGCCACAGATGGAGGAAAAAGAAGCAAAGGAAAATGATCGAGAATGATTCACTCCACCTCCACCTTTTCCACAGTGTCTCCAGAAAAACAAACTGGACAAGCAGTTTGCTCGATTCTTGGAGGTCTTCAAAAAGTTGCATATCAACATTCCATTTGCAAAAGCGTTGGAACAAATGCCCAGCTATGTCAAATTCATGAAAGTCATTTTGTCACGAAAATGGAGATTGAGAGATTACGAGACAATATCATTGACAGAAAAATGCAGCGCCATCATTCAGAGGAAACTTCCCCCAAAGTTGAAAGATCCTGGCAGTTTCAGTTTCCATCCCGTGCACCATAGGAGAACATTACATCGGAAAAGATTTGTGTGATTTAGGTGCTAGTGTTAATTTGATGCATTTTTCAATTTACAGGAAACTGCAAATTCGGAGAAGCAATGCCTACATCAGTCTCTCTGCAACTTGCTGATAGAACACTCGCATTTCCGAGAGGTGTAGTTTAAGATGTACTGGTCAAAGTTGACAAACTCATTCTACCAGCAGAGTTCATTATCCTTACATGAAGGAAGACAAATATGTTATATCATCCTCGGGATACCATTATTGGCTACAGGTTGAACTGTTATTGATGTACAAAAAGGAGAACTAACCATGAAAGTGCAAGACCAAGAAGTTACCTTTAATGTTTTCAAAGCCATGAAATTCTTGAGTGATGAAAAGGAAGAGGAATGTTTCAGAATTGATGTTGTAGATATGATCATCCAGGATACTGATGCCCCACGGATAAACTTGAAGCTTGCATCCCCAACATGACTGACAGCGAGCTAGATGATGAAATTCTGGAATGTATCAACTATCTTGACAGACCCTTTCGTTTCAAATCGACACCACATGTGGAAAGTTTGGAATTACCGAAAAATGAGCGAATCAAGCCCTCGATTGAAGAACCACCACAGCTAGAATTGAAGCTACTTCCGAGCCATCTCACGTATGCATTCTTAGGAAACTCTTCTGATTTACCTGTGATTATTTCTTTTTCGCTAACATTGGAGCAGGAAGATAAGTTGCTGAGAGTGTTACGAGAACACAAGAAAGCCACTCGCTAGACTATAGCAGATATTCGAGGCATTAATCCATCATTTTGCATGCATAAAATTTTGATGAACGATGAGTACACCCATAGTGGAGCATTAACGGAGACTAAATTCAATCATGAAGGAGGTTGTGAAGAAAGAAATTATCAAATGGTTCGATGCTGGCATCATCTACACCATCTCTGGCAGCACTTAGGTGAGTCCTATGCAATATGTGCTAAAGAAAGAAGGAATAAATGTAGTCACTAATGAAAAGAACGAGCTAATTCCAACAAGAACAGTGACTGGATGGAGAGTATGCATGGACTACAGGAAACTGAACAAAGCAACAATGAAAGATCATTTCTCGTTACCATTCATTGACCAGATGCTAGACAGATTGGCGGGACATGAGTTATATTATTTTCTGGATGGATACTCAGGGTACAATCAGATTGCCATTGCCCCAGAAGATCAGGAGAAAACCACTTTTACATGTCCTTATGGTAATTTTGCTTTCCGCATTATGCCATTTGGACTATGTAATGCTCCCGCCACATTTCAACGTTGTATGATGGCCATCTTCTCAGACATGCTGGAACAAAGTATGGAGGTTTTCATGGATGATTTCTGTGTTTGGAGACTCGTTCGACCACTGCTTACAAAATCTGGAAAATGTGTTACAAAGGTGTGAAGATGCCAACATGGTACTCAACTGAGAGAAATGTCACTTCATGGTGTAGGAAGGTATTGTCCTGGGACATCAGATTTCACAAAAGGGAATCAAGGTAGACAAATCAAAGATCGAGACAATTGAAAAACTACCTCCACCAAAATCTGTAAAAGGGATTCGAAGTTTTCTTGGACATGTAGGTTTTTATAGGAGATTTATCAAAGACTTCTCAAAGATTGATAAACCTCTGTGCAATCTTCTGGAGAAAGATGTGTCTTTCAACTTCACCAAAGAATGCTATGAAAATTTTGAGATCTTGAAATAAAAGTTTATTTATGCTCTCATCATATTAGCACCGGACTGGACTCTTTCATTTGAGGTGATGTGCGATGCTAGTGATTTTGCTGTAGGTGCAGTTTTGGGACAATGCAATGCAAAAATTTTCCATACCATTTACTACTCTAGCAGAACTCTGAATGAAGCACAACTTAACTACACAGCCATTGAAAAGGAGTTGCTCGTAGTTGTGTTTACTTTTGATAAATTTCGCTCCTACCTACTAGGTCCCAAAGTGGTGGTCTACACAGATCATTCAGCAATCAAATAGCTGATCGCGAATAAAGAAGCCAAGCCTAGATTAACCTGTTAGGTTCTTCTAATGCAAGAATTTGACATGGAGATCCGAGACAGGAAATGAATAGAAAACCAAGTGGCAGATCACTTATCGAGGCTCGAGAATGGAGAAACAGCTGGCCATGAACTGATAATCAAAGAAACTTTTCAAGATGAACAGTTGTTTGCCATGAAACAACACGATGTCCATTGGTATACTGACTATGTAAACTACATAGTATTGGGAAAATGGCCGTTGGAATGGACACATCAGCAACGAAAGAAGTTATTCAAAGAAGTCAAGCACTATGTCTGGGATGAGTCGTACATGTTCAAACGTTATGCTGATCAATTACTGAGACGTTGTGTTCCACATGAGGAGGTCAATAGTGTCTTGCAGCATTATCATTCATCACCATACGGCGGACATTTCAGCGGAGTTAAAACTGCAGCCAAAGTCCTACAATCATGTTTGTTCTGGCCTACTCTTTTTAAAGATGCTTACTTATTTGCTCTTCAATAAGACAGCTGCCAGAGAATGGGAAATATATCAAGGAGAAATGAAGGACCTCTGCAAAACATTCTGGAAGTTGAGATATTCGATGTATGGGGGATTGATATTATGGGACCATTTGTTCCATCATTCAGAAACCTGTACATACTAGTTGTAGTAGACTATGTCTCCAAATGGGTTGAAGCCATAGCACTGCCATCAAATGATTCAAAAGTGATGATAAATTCCTTATAAATATATTTTCACTCGCTACGGAACACCTCGGGTAAATATCAGTGATGGTGGCATATATTTTCTACAATAGATACTTTGATGCACTCTTATCCAAATACGGAGTTACACATAAAGTTACCACTGCCTACCATCCACAGTCAAATGGACAGGTTGAAGTTTCAAACAGGGAGATCAAAAGAATCTTGGAAAGAACGTTGGATCAAAAAGGAGGGACTGGTCTACAAAACTGGATGACGCATTATGGGCCTACCAGACAGCTTACAAGACACCCATTGTTATGTCCCTATATCGAATGGTGTTTGGGAAAGCGTGCCATCTACCAGTGGAGCTTGAACATAAAGCGTATTGGGCACTGAAGAAGTCAAATCTTGATCCACAAGCAGCATGAGAGATATGGCTCCACCAACTCAACGAATTGGAGGAATTTCACCTACAGGCTTATGAGAATGCCAGATTATACAAAGAAAAGACTAAGAAATGGCATGATCGAAAAATAGTGCGTAGACAATTGGAACCAAGGCAGCAGGTGTTGTTATACAATTCAAGGTTGAAACTTTTCCCTGGAAAGCTGAAATCAAGATGGTCATGTCCATTTGTGATCACTCAAGTTTTACCATATGGAGTTGTTGAGTTACTTGATCTAAATACCAACGATACATTCAAATTTAACAGTCAGCATGTCAAACACTATTGGGGAGAATCATTTGAGCAACAAAAAGAAAGTGTCACACTTTCTTTTGTTGTGTTTAAACCATTAAACTGACAAAAAGAAAGTGTCACACTTTCTTTATCTAATATACACGTATCACTTTCTGTGACAAAAAGAAACTATCCACTACTTTAACATGCTATACTTTTAGAATATTCTTTTTGAAAACTTTCTGAAAACTTTCTGAAAACTTCTTTATGAAAACTCTTTTCTGAAAACTTTATTCTTTTCTTTCTAGAAAAACTCTTTCTAAACTGTCTATAAAACTAGTCTGAAATCTGATAATCTTAAATCATAATACGGGCATCTTGTACCTTAGTGAAAATCTGGTGTCCAGGGGTGTTACGTATCACCGACCCCATGAATACACCTCTACACCTAGGAAATGACTCAACTGGACATGATCGGGAAATACTCAACCGGTTCTCTGAAACTGATAGTACTCTATGTCCAGGAAAACGACTCAACTGGGCGTGTCCGAGAATGCTCAACCGGTTCTCTGAAACTGGTAGTGCCCTACGCCCAGGAAAACGACTCAATTGGACGTAGCCACAAACTAGAACTGGGGGTGCGGATCTATGCTACCACCCGAGCTCTCAAACTAGAGTCCAGGTACACAAACCTAAGCTGTCATCCTGTCCCTGAACTAGCCATGTGCACAGGCTCATCTGTATCCATCAATTCCATAGCATCCGTCAATTCCATAGTATTAAGTTGGGATGGGTTTTTACCCCACTCCCGAGGAAAATCTATAAAACGTTATTTTTTTATAAAAAAAACATTCGAAACTTTTCTTAAAAACACTCTTGAATTTCAAATCATTCTTAACTTTAACTCAATTTTCTAAAAATCATAACACACACATATGAATACTCATTTCTTATGCCTGGTTTAGGAAGAAGCACCTATGCTAAAAATAGAAGAGCTAAAAAATGGGTGTTTGCTATAAATGTGCACGCATGACATGTAATACTCATTGTCATTCTTTAGGAATGGTGTCTGATAACCGTGAAGATAAAATTAAATTCATTAGGGATGGCTTGAGTAAGGATTCTTTGGATGACATATCATTGACTCTTGAGACGCATCCCAGTGGATATGTGTATCACGCAATTCACATGTTAAATACACAATTTTGTAAAGAAATACAACATTTAAGTCTCGGGATCTGACTCTAAAAGACCTTGTTTGCCAATTTATAAGAATATTGGATGAGAAGCTTGTCCCTAACACATAGATGTCAATCAAGCCGTTACTTTCACGATTTATTTTATTGTTTAGCTAATAATTGTCATTTGACAGGTACTAGTGCTATTATTACTTACCCTTTTTCAGGTATTATAAATTCAACTCATCATTGCACTCTTCAAGGCATCCAGGTTTGGAAAAAAAATGGAAACCACTTCAAGAAGACGAGTTGTAAATATATGTGTGTTTTACGGTACTAGTGTTGGTTCTAAGCCTGAGTTCATTGAGGAAACACAAGAATTGGGTCGAGTCATAGCTGAAAGGAATATTCACTTAGTATATGGCGGTGGCAATCTTGGACTAATGGGGATTGTTTCAAAGGTTGTACAGGAAGGAGGTAGTCAAGTTCTAGGAATCATCCCAAAACCCTTGGTAGAGGTAAATCTTATAGGACCATCAAACAGAAAGGAACTAATCGTGCCATGTATGTCAGAATGACTGGTGGAAATGATTAACCGTGCTGATGCTTTTATTGCTTTGCTAGGTGGCTTGAGCACGATGGGGGAAATTTTTACAGTGCTATCTTGGGCGAACTTGAACATACACCAGAAATTGATTGGACTATTTAATGCTAATGGATTTTATGATTTTCTTGTGTGTTTCTTGATGATGCTCGGAGAAATGGGTTTGTGTCAAAACCTGTAAAAGATCTCCTCTTTACTGCCAGAACTGTCCATGATTTAATTGACCAAATTTTAGCCTTTGAACCATAAATTGACCCTATCCTTTCCAAGATAAACTGGTCTGATAATGATAGTGGTAAAAAGCGTCGGATAAATCTTGATCTTAACATTTAATTTTCATTTTAGATGTAGAATTACAGCTAACTAGGTACAATTTTCTAAACTCTTCTTCTACTTTTTAAGACATTGGGGACAATGTCTCATTTAGGTTTGGGGGAGGGAATAGTTGACTAGTATCTTGTTTTTATTGTGTTATTTTTAGTCAAAAATTTTCAAAAAATTAATAAAAAATAAAAAAAAAATATTTTGTGTTTTTGTGTTTTTTTTAACTTGACTAAATCAGGTGAAATTTGTGTGAGATAGCTGTATAAGGAATTTCCACTCTTGAGACGTATCTCAACCTAGTTCGTAACAAGTTAATTTTTGTTTATTTCCTTTTGAATTATTTAATTTATGAATTCTCCATAAAACTGATTAAAATGGATCTTCAAATGCTCAGTTGACAATTATTATCAATATGCATGGTAAAATACGGACATAAGTTGTAATTGAAAAGTTTGTAATATTTAGTGCTCTAGTTTAATTAGAGGAAGCATCTAAAAAAAACATCTGAGATCAGAGTAATTAAGTCCGTAGGGGTGTTTTAACACCTAGTGCCCTAAAGCCAACTGGTTTGGGAGTCACTGGACTAAAGCTTGCTACATGGATTGAAGATGTTATAAAAAATATATATTTATCTTAAATCTGAGTAATTAAGTCTGTAAGGGAGTCTTAACACTAGTGCCCTAAAGCCAGCTGGTTTGGGAGTCACTGGCCAAAGCTTGCTACATGGGTGGAATATATTGTATATAAATCAAAAAAATCAAAAAAAAAATGTTCAATTGCTTAAAAGAAGTGAATTCTGATATAACTTTAGGATAAAAATATTACTCTCTTTTCAACTACACTTATGAATATTGTGGGCACAATGATTTGATTAATACCTTGTTGGTTGTGTATATGGAGAATGGTAAAAATAATAGGAGAAATTACTTATTTGGTAATTTACAAAGAAAAAAAACAACTACTAACTTGGATAAAGAGTTTCACTTGTTTGTCACTAACTTGTTTATTCTCTTTTCTTTTGTCTTTTTGCTTTTGTGTGCATTAGTTTTATATTGACGTTTGTGGGTGTCGTTGTTGTAAGCCCTCACGAGACTACAACTCGTCCACTAGGGACACCTAGGGGTTTAAAGGCTTGTTGCATATGCTAAATGCAATTGTGATCCCTACGAAAGTGGCTTAGTTTAATTTTATGTTAATGTTGTTTATTGCATTTTATTTTGTTGTTTTGCTCGAGGACTAGCAAAATGTTTGGTTTGGGGGTGTGATAAGCGGTAAATATTGATATCAATATTTACCGTCCCTTTTACTTAATATTTTGTATAGTTTCTTGAGATTTGTGAATATTTTGATGTGTTTTATGTTATTTTGTAGATAAATAAAATAACAGGAATCTCTGGAATAAATTCGGGACCAAAACAGCGAAAAACGGACAAAAAAGGCAAAAATATAAATTTCCTGTTAAAATACGCCGTTTGCTAAAATCCGCCGTGCTAAAATACGCTGACTGCTATCATGCGCCACTAACGTGTGACAAACACGTGTCACAATCACAGCAGACTTGCTAACATGCGCACTTGCTAACATGTGTCTGCCATGTGTCAACATCACAACAATCTTGCTAACGTACGCTGGACATGTGTCACCATCACATGCTGCCGACACTCATCATTGAAACACATCATTGCTGATGTCATGATGAAGTCAGAGTTGTAACGCGCAAGCATTTAGAGTCACGACGCCAAACCAATAATTCAGATGCTGACGCTGCCGACGCCACGTATCACGATCTCGTTTAATCAACGGCGTGTCGCGACGCGTGAGGCCAAACTTTGTCTATAAATTGAGGCCGATTTCAGAATTCCAATTTATACTTTCTTCTGAGGAATTCCTTAAGAATACTAAGAAGATTGTATCTTGCTTGTTTATTTACAGCTTTCTATATTTAATTTATTTTAATTTACGCAATAGTTCTTTCTTTATTTTACTTTTCTATCTTTATTTTATTTTTCAGCATGATGAGGTAACTCCTCTCTGCTGGGGTTAAAGGTTAAGCTTTTATTACTAATATTTAGATTAATCTCCTTTAATTATAATATATAAACTATTGAAAATCTGACTTAATGGGATACCGCCTTTATGGTCGGTTGGACTTAATTGAATTGATTTTAACCTGACTAAATTGGATACCGCCTTTATGGTCGGTTGGAATTAATTATAAATTTGACTTAATCAGGATACCGCCTTTATGGTCGGTTGGTAATGTCATGCAAAGTTAATATATTATAATAAGGGAGATATCTAAAATATAATTAATAAAAGTGGATCCTCTAACCCCCAGCATTTTCTTTATTGTTTTATTTACGTTTTTAATTTCCAGTATTTACTTTATGTCATTTACTTTATTTAAGCTTTTACTAGCCTTAGATATGTGTCGTAACTAAACCCGTTATCTAGGGTTGTGATGAATTCCAATATCACCGGTTTATAAGGGTTTATTTTATAGTTTGGTAATATAAAGGTTTATTTATTAAGTCTTAAGCTTAATGCTTCTTGTTAACTGACCACTAATAAGATTGATTGGGTAAACTTAAAATAAACTTGACAAATGAATTTTAGATTTCAGCCTTAAACTTAATAGCCCACGATCTTCCTTAAGGATAGATAACCCTTTAATAGATTTCCTTACAGGATAGACATATACTTGTCGGGCGGGGGTAGCCACAATTGGAATTTAATCTTAATGAATTCAGGTAACTTGGTTGACATAGACATATGATTAATTGGGTTACACTGGGTATTTGCATCCGACCATCGACATGGGCTTTTGCAGAATTTCATGTTCCAGGTTAGTAAACAAATATATTGCATAAACATGAGATAACCACTTCATCTTTAAAAGATATTAGAAGGATTCACAACCCTGGATAGTTTCTTACTATTGAATTTCCCTTTAATTTATTTTCGCACTATTTTATTTAATACCATCCAATCAAACAACCAATCTATTAGATACTCGTAAACATTTGGCTTCATAAATTAATAGCTAAGGTATTAAGTCCTCATGGGATCGATACATTTTATACTACTTGAACGATACGTGCGCTTGCGTTATATGTGTGTGATCACACTGGTCACCCGTGTTAGTAAATTTTGACCAGGAACTTTATTTAAGGATATACAACTTATAGTGATGCTTCCCAATGTCAATTACAAACTACATTGTAACTGCGCACTACATCGTAAATCCTAGGGTATTTGTCTAATATACATGTATCACTAAATCAGATTTAGTTTCAATCTAATCAGAATTAGATATCTAATCGTAATTAGATCGAATATGTATATAAAAGATAAGAGGTGCTACTAATAAATAAGTAATATTATGGAAAAAGAATTGTTCGTATTTATGAATTGGACATAAATACGATCCGGATTGGCACTCTGAGCACCAACCCTAACACTATCGAGGGTTCAAATCCCTCTCTCTCCTTTTGCTCGGTGAATCTATTTTTTTAGTGGGTTTGCCTGGCTTTTTCGTCTCATAAAAGGGAATGGCTCGGCTCGGGAGGATAGCCGAGCCATAAAAATAATCTAAAATCGATTAGATATAACTAAGTTGAAAAGAAAGGAAAAAGCATTCCTTTTTCCTTTTAGTATGACCCGTTTCCCTCAATATAGAGGGTGCAATCAAACCAATTCCTATTTTATTTTAAGCATACGTCTTGAATCCCTTGTCTCAGTTAAGAAGGGTCATCGAAAGAACAGGTTCAAAATCACGATCAATTCCTTTTTCAAACCCCGTTGCAGCTGCACGAGCTCTTCCCACGTGCCATAAATGACCTACGAATAGGTAGAAGCTTAGAAAAAAATTAGAAGTAGCTAACCAACTTCTCGGAGAGACATAATTAGTTGCATTGATCTCGCTAGCTACGCCACCCATAAAATTTAAAGAACCTAAAGGAGCATGAGTCATATATTCCGCAGAATGGCATTCTTGCCAAGGTTGTATGTCTTTTTTCAACCTACTCAAGTCTAAACCGTTGGGAGCCCTTAGAGGTTCTAACCATGGAGCACGCAGATCCTAAAAATGCATAGTCTCTCCTCCAAAAATGACTTCTCCAGTAGGGGAACACATTAGATATTTACCTAAACCAGTAGGCCCTTGAGCGGATCCCACGTTAGCCCCAAGACGTTGGTCTCTAACTAGAAAAGTAAATGCTTGAGCTTGAGAAGCTTCTTGCCCAGTGGGCCCATAAAGCTCACTAGGATAAGCGGTATTATTGAACCAGACAAAACAACAAGAAATGAAACCAAAAACAGATGAAGCACCTAAACTATAAGACAAGTAAGCCTCCCTAGACCATACAAGTGCACGACGAGCCCACACAAAAGGTTTGGTTAAGATATGCCAGATTCCACCAAATATACAAATGGAACCTAGCCATACATGCCCTCCAATTATATCTTCCAAATCATCCACACTAACAATCCACCCCTCTCCTCCAAAGAAGGATTTTAGTACATAACCAAAAATAACACTTGGGCTAAGGGTCAAGTTGGTAATTGTTCTTACATCCCCCCGGAGCCCAGGTATCATATACACCCCCAAAATAAAGAGCCTTGAATACTAGAAGAAAAGAAGCTATACCCAACAAGATTAAGTGAATACCCAAAATTGTGGTCATTTTATTTCTATCTTTCCATACATAACCGAAGAATGGAAAAGATTGTTCAAGAGTCTCAGGTCCAGAAGGGTATGATAAATACCGCCAAAGCCCAATAAAATAGAGGATTTGCACGCTTTACATATTACATTTTTGTTGATGCACTCAAAAATCTTGATTCTCATGTTAATATTGTTATCCATGAAAATGTCACATGTCAAGCGTGTAATAAAAAGGGACACAAAATTTTTCAGTGCATCAACAAAAATGTGATTAAAAATACATGGATTCCTCAAGGAATCAAGATTAACCCCTATGGATCCAAGAAAGGTTGGGTACCAAAGTGCACTTGATAATTTTGTAGGGGGAGCTTTGGGAATGATCTTAAAAGAGATGCGAAGTGATCCCAAAGGCTCAGAGAGATAATGAATAACAACAGTTATAGGTAAAATCCGTATTCACAGAAACATTTGTACCGTTTCCTCCAAATTATATATGTATGCCTATTTCAAATTGATAAAATTAATTATAAGCATACTAGTGATTAGGCAAGTAATCAACCTTCTATTGGTATCGATTTTCATTTGATATTATTATATGTCTTAATCATATATTTAATCCCATTTAGTATCAACTAGTATCACTTAGTTTTAAACGTGGATAGGCCTGACGAAACTGTGTTATAAAAAATGATATACATCCACACACCCATACACCTATGAATAGTATGAAACAGTGTCTCTTGTTCATGTGAACGATACGATGACGTGTCAACCATTACCTCCTTACTTTTTGGTTCCTCTCATATTTTCCTTTTGCTCCCCATTTTTCCTTTTCTTGTCAATTTCTTCTTCTTTTCTCTCTTTTGTCATCTATGTGCGCCCCCACCATCTCTCCCTCTTTTTGTTCTAGTATTCCAGGCTTGTTTATTTTTGTAATGTGTTTCATTTCTTTTAATCTAGTTTCCACCAAGATGTGGTGCTTGTCAAATCCAATTAAGTTTTTACCTATATTGATTTTTTTTTTTTTTTTTTTTTTTGGATGGGCTTCCTGTCTTTGTGCAGGTGCATGGGGTTTTACAGCAATAAAATAGAGGATTTGCACGACTTCGATCTATCAGGATTTGCACGACTTCGTCTGATAGATCGGATGGTAAAAGGGACATTTTTTCAGAGATTTATTGGTGTTTGTTGTGTAATGATTCTATTCAATTGCTGTATAGATCTTATGTTTTACTCTGTATATTGTGTTTTCCTCTTCTATTTGTAAAATTTGTATTCACCGACTCATGTCGAGAGGTTGGAAATCAGGCTGAATCCGTAATTCCTCTAGGATCTTATTAGAATTAGGTGTGAATCCGAGTTTTGATTAGTCATGAGGACTACATAATGTATAGAGTTTTATGTTGTCAGGCGTTATCCTGACTAGGCTTGAGTTTTAAGTTTTTCCTAAGTATTGTATTCGAGCTGATATAGCTGTATATTTACATCCTCTGTGATGTTTATTATGAATGGATTTTATATTTTTTTTAAAAAATCAAAATTTAATCACAAAATATCAATATTTTATGAATAATTTTATCACTCTTTTCCTTCCTTTTACACCAATATCATTTTCCTGGTACATAAACCTGACCTGAAAAACCAATATCAATTTATAAATTTATATCTTGATGTCAAAATCTAGAAATTTATTTTAGTCAATAATGTCAATTCACATCATTGAATCGCATTTTAGTCAATAATGTCAGTTCGCATCATTGAATTGCATGGATGATTAGCTTGATATTAAATTTAAGTTGAAATAATAACATCCAATTCTTTTTTTTAATAAAATTTTAGGTTCTAGCTACGATACAACAATTATATATTGTAGCTGTCATAAATTTTTTTTTAATAACATCCATTCTGTCATTTTGTGTAATTTAGTTAAAATATAACTTGTACAAATAATTATAAATTGAGGTTAATGTGACTATAATTGAGGTCAATATGATTGTAACTAAACTTAATGTGACTTAAATAGAATCTGTATGTGACCATCAGAGTTTCTTCTCTATGGCCATGTTTGAATGGCACAAGTAGGGATCATTCCCTTGTGGTCAGGTGGTCTTATCAGCTCGGGGTCGGGTACATCCCACCGATGTATTATTATGATTGTTTTCATGAGGTCAGAGTCCTCCCTGACCATGTTTGAATGGCACGAGGGAACATTCCCTTATGGCCAAGTGGTCATATCGGCTCAGGGTCAGGTACGTCCCATCGAGGCATTATTATGATTGTTGGAATGAGGTCATAGTTTCTCCCCCATGTGCATATTTGAATGGCACAAGGATGAAACATTTCCTTATGGCCAAGTGGTTTTATCGGCTCGGGCTCTGGTATTTCTCACAAAGGCTCACTTCCGCTCCGCGGGGCACCGATCTGGTCCTAGAGGGTTCCACATCTACCCCAATAAAAACTAGGGTTTACTGTGTCATTGTCCCTACCGAGTGGCTAACAAGGCTCTAAGCTCCCTAAAAACGGAAAAAAAAAATGAAAAGACAGAGCACATACAAGGCAACACCCACAAAAAACCGCGGAAACACATGCTTCATATCCCTAACAGAAAACAAGAAATAACACATCCAAATATACACACAAAAACAACAAGCAAAAGGAAAATAATCTCCGCCATTGAATTCAAATGAAAGGCTCATATTGAAACCATGATTTCGGTTGGGCACAGCTGTCTTGGGTTTTGGTGCAGTAACCACGAATGCGTGACATCTGGCATCTTGGGGAGACGAAGCAAAAATAACATCTGACAGATGTGATGAACATTTAAGGAAGACCATTAAGGCTTCACATCTTCCTATAGGCGATTCAAAAACCCTAGAAAAACTCTTCAGTTGGAGGCAATCATTACAAAAATAGAATCTTTGGCGATATTTGTGCCTTCTTGACTTAAGGGATGTGGCAGTAAGATTAGTTGCGAACTACTACCCGAGGACATAGGCGCGCTCTACACCACTTTTATTATAGTTCTCGGCATCACCTCACTAACTCGTTGTTAACGAGAACTAGATGACAGATGTTGATGGTGATTTTTCACCCTCAGGAAGTTAGAATCCTGAGAAATGATAAGTTGGGGATTGTACTTGACTAGGAATGAAGAGGGCCCAGAGAGACCAAAGTCAGATAAAGGGCCCTAGCCAATTGTACCACAGTCTTACCGAGAGAAATATCGGCTGATTAAGTGGAGTTGGGATACCAACCCGACCTAAAGAAGTACTAGATTTGGAATCATTTGAGCGTTAGTGGAGGTCGACCTGAGATGGTCGGAACTTTCCGACCCGACTCTGTTGAGGAAGTTGGAAGAGATGTCCAACAATAATTCACCTCGGCAAGTCGACCTGAGGAGCAGAGCTAAGACCACAAGATATCCAATACTTGAGAGCACATGACGCATGCCCTACATGAAAGTTTGGGCCTCTAGAAGGCTAATGTAACGGGAGTAAGTCAGCAACTTTCCTTGGGAAGAGACTCTGACAGACGAAACAATGTTGGAGTGGTTGAGTCACAGGCTGTCACGTTGGCAGAACGTGTAGTAGTAGACAAAAGGATGGAATGTTGGGCTTCTGCTGACAGAGCGTGGTTGAGTCAGAGGTCAGAGCTACTATTTGCATAGTAGTTAGGGAAAGCATGGGCAACAATGTCAGAATGACGTGGGTTGACTTCATGAGTTGGCATAATAGTAAATTAGGAAGTCTATATAAAGTAATCGAAGACTCAATTTCAAAGGTCGACTGTTTTGTTAGCAATTTTTATATTTCATCATTTGTAAAGAGAGTTCTAAAAATTTAATGAAAGAGAGAGAAAACAGGTCGGTTTTGACCCGATGAAGTAATAAAATTCTCATTCTTTACTCCCATGGACGTAGATTGTAGCCACCCTCCACTAGGGATGGCAAAATCCGGATCCAGACCCGGGTCAGGTCGAATCAATGGCACATTAAACTTTTTAAATTACTAGTTCAAGGGTCAAGTTTTTAAAACAATGCTGTTGATGGTGTTTTTAGGCACTATGGTATTTAAGACAGCATGACATGGGCAAAAGGGTAATTTTCTCCTTGGTCAAAGATCATTAATACCGACCCGACCACATGAGTGAGTGGCCGAGAACTTTATGATCCGATAATCGACAACTTTGGTTCGGATGACCGGGCAATTATCAGGTCGACAACAGCATTCTCAGTACAAAAGACTATTATGACCGACCACATGAAGACCGAGCATAGGGCAAGACATGTTCGGGAAAATAAGACATTCTATCCATATGAGATAAGATAATAAGTTATCCTACTTTCATGGGGTAAACTAGTAAGTCAAAATCCTAGTATGATAAAGGAAGTAAATGTAGTTTTGATTAGGAATCCTTATGGAAAAATGGAATAGTTTCAACTAGGAAATTCTTGTACAAATAGGAATATGATTTCTTCACCATTATAAATAGGAGGGTAGAGTGAGTGTAGAGGGGAGGACAACAAAAAGAGAGAATAAGAGGAACAAGTTGAGAGCATTGGAAGTTGAGATCAGAATCAAGAGGAATATCACTACGATCAAGCTTGTAAACACAAGAGATATCAGAGAA
Source organism: Zanthoxylum bungeanum (assembly GCA_019454045.1). Taxonomy (NCBI): domain Eukaryota; kingdom Viridiplantae; phylum Streptophyta; class Magnoliopsida; order Sapindales; family Rutaceae; genus Zanthoxylum; species Zanthoxylum bungeanum. The sequence continues at coordinate 44,062 of SKCR01005843.1, read as the reverse complement.
GCATTTCTCAGTAATAAAAAGTATCATCCTTTTTGTGCCCGTGGACGTAGGTCGGACCAAGATCCACCGAACCACGTTAATTCTCCTTGTCGATTGGCGTATTATCTGTCTTTTGCTAAATTTGCCTTTGGTCCCCCATAACCAAACAAATTCACTATTGAGGGTGGATTTTCTCGGGAGTGATATTCCAATATTACCCTGAGACCAAAATCAGCCGTCAACAGTTGGCGCCGTCTGTGGGGAATCGAACAAAAAGCAACTCGCGTAGTGAAACGATGGCGGAAGGCGGAAACCACCAATCATCAGGGAGCTCGGCTGCAGATTGGATGGAGAAAATGGAGGAAAATATGAGGAAAGATAGGGAGGAAAATCAAATCCTTCTGAAATCCATGATGAACAAACTGAAGAGAATGGAGGAAACGAACAACGAAAGACCCGAAGTCGGAACCAGTCGAAGAAGAGGTGAAAAAGCAGATGGAAAAAGGGTCGCCGATGTGAGTGATGACGATGAACCGATGAGGAAGGGTCCCTACGGGATGAGGTCCGTAGTGGTAGAAAAAGATTTACAAACGGAGGATACGTGGGAAGAAGAAGAGGGGAGACAATCACCATATTCTTCCTATGATAGCCCCCGCGACACCAGAAGGGGAAATATGAAGCATGGTGAAACTGGACGGGAAGTCTCAGGTCATAAGGAACGCCACACCCGTGGTGACAGACGCGAAGGAGGCCGCGGGAGGCAGCATAGTGACACAGATGGCAGTATAAAGTCTTGGTTAAGAAAAGAAATGGCCAAGTGGGGAGTAAACCCCAAAACTGATACATCAAATTCTCGGGATGACGAGGTTGAAGCTCACTTCACAGAAGAAATAAGGTCGGCAAAATTCCCAAAAAGATTCAGCATGCCGACCATGACACCATACAAGGGCCATACCGATCCCAAAACCCACATTGAAGGTTTCGTCCTACTAATGGAGGTGCAAGGGGTAACAGGGGACGCCATCTGCAAAGTGTTCCCCCTAACTCTGGCCGAACCGGCCATTCTATGGTATAGAAGCCTAGCCCCAAGGAGCATCAGCAACTTCGCACAACTGAGGAAGTCATTCATACGACACTTCAAAGGGGCATGTGTCCCAAAGAAAATGGTGGGAGAATTGAGACTGATGAAGCATGGGGATGATGAGCCCCTGAGGAATTTTATTGAAAGGTACCACAATTTGGTGCTCGAGGTCGGAGCGTACGAGTCATCGGAAGCGCTAGAAAGTCTCAAGGGAGGTCTGAAGGTCGGGAAGTTGTGGACTCACCTGAGGATTCAAGACGTATCGGATTATGCCACTGCCCTGGAGTTGGCCAGGAAGTTTATCTTAATAGAGAAGGAGAAAAAGATTGTCCGGGGAGTAGACACCCGAAAGGCTAAGATACTCAGGTCAGACAATCAGTGGGATTCGATCAGAAATTTGAGGAGATCGGTCCCGGAGCAGAAGAAACTCAGACCGACACCTCCGAGTAGTAATGTTCAAGAGATAAAGTCACCTGTCCAAGTCAACCGTGTCGCGGGAAGGACAATATACACCCCCCTAAACAAACCTATGACCCAGATAGTTCGGGAAATCCAGGACAAATGTCTGTTGGCCGAGCATAATTTGAGAAGGTTCCCGATTGAGGAGGGAAATAGTAGGGCTTACTGTATCTACCATAACGTAAGGGGACATGCCACGAATGGGTGCAGAGACCTGCGGGAGCAGGTGGAAGACTTGGTGAAAGAAGGCTATCTCAGTGAGTACATAGACCATTCTGTTTTTGAGGTCGACCAAAGTTGATAGCGGAAGTCATCCGTCGGATGCATGGAATGCTGAGATGCAGAGAGGATGTATTAAGAAGAGTCTTACTTGTAGTGACCTTTGTAGAGTTGCAAGAAAGACAATGGATCCCAAAAATGTGAGTAAGACATCTTCTGTCTTAGGCTGACATTTATTTATGCTTGTTTGTTGTGGTCCACACAATAGTTTTGATATTTATTTTACGGCTCGGGTCTGCTCTTGTACCGCCGAGACCGATGTTTATTTCCGACTCGGGTCTGCTCTTGTACCGCCGAGATCGATGTTTCTTCCTGGCTCGGGTCTGCTCTTGTACCACCGAGACCGATGTTCATTTCCGGCTCGGGTCTGCTCTTGTACCGCCGAGACCGATGTCTCTTTCCGGCTCGGGTCTGCTCTTGTACCGCCGAGACCGATGTCTCTTTCCGGCTCGGGTCTGCTCTTGTACCGCCGAGACCGATGTTTCTTTCCGGCTCGAGTCTGCTCTTGTACCGCCGAGATCGATTTTTATTTCGGCTCGGGGCTGGATTTCGTTCCGCCGAGGTCACTTGTTTATTCGGCTCGGGGCTGGATTTCGTTCCGCCTAGGCCGCTTGGTTATTCGGCTCGGGGCTGGATTTCGTTCCGCCGAGGCCACTTGTTTATTCAGCTCGGGGTCGGGTTACGTCCCACCGAGTCGGCTTCTTTGGACTGGGGATGTAACATTCCCCCAGATCCAAGTCTTTCTTTTAGCTCGGGGTCGGGTTACGTCCCACCGAGTCGGCTTCTTTGGACTGGGGATGTAATATTCCCCCAGAGCCAAGTCTTTCTTTCAGCTCGGGGTCGGGTTACGTCCCACCGAGTCGGCTTCTTTGGACTGGGGATGTAATATTCCCCCAGAGCCAAGTCTTTCTTTTAGCTCGGGGTCGGGTTACGTCCCACCGAGTCGGCTTCTTTGGACTGGGGACGTAACATTTCCCCCGGAGCCAAGTGTTCATTTCAGCTCGGGGTCGGGTTACGTCCCACCGAGTCGGTCGTCGTCAGCATAAGGGCAAAGCATTGTCTCCACGGGTAGATATCGGGGTCCTCGTTGACTGAGCACATGAGGGTGGCAGGAAGGACCAGATTTGCAGCCAATGCATTTTTCTCTGCGATTCCTGGAGTGACCACCGACGGATTCATCGGCACACCATCTTTTTTATAGTTCCCGGCATCAACTCGCAAACTCGTTGTTACCGAGAACTAGGGGACAGATGTTGATGGTGTTTTTAGGCACTATGGTATTTAAGACAGCATGACATGGGCAAAAGGGTAATTTTCTCCTTGGTCAAAGATCATTAATACCGACCCGACCACATGAGTGAGTGGCCGAGAACTTTATGATCCGATAACCGACAACTTTGGTTCGGATGACCGGGCAATTATCAGGTCGACAACAGCATTCTCAGTACAAAAGACTATTATGACCGACCACATGAAGACCGAGCATAGGGCAAGACATGTTCGGGAAAATAAGACATTCTATCCATATGAGATAAGATAATAAGTTATCCTACTTTCATGGGGTAAACTAGTAAGTCAAAATCCTAGTATGATAAAGGAAGTAAATGTAGTTTTGATTAGGAATCCTTATGGAAAAATGGAATAGTTTCAACTAGGAAATTCTTGTACAAATAGGAATATGATTTCTTCACCATTATAAATAGGAGGGTAGAGTGAGTGTAGAGGGGAGGACAACAAAAAGAGAGAATAAGAGGAACAAGTTGAGAGCATTGGGAGTTGAGATCAGAATCAAGAGGAATATCACTACGATCAAGCTTGTAAACACAAGAGATATCAGAGAAGCATTTCTCAGTAATAAAAAGTATCATCCTTTTTGTGCCCGTGGACGTAGGTCGGACCAAGATCCACCGAACCACGTTAATTCTCCTTGTCGATTGGCGTATTATCTGTCTTTTGCTAAATTTGCCTTTGGTCCCCATAACCAAACAAATTCACTATTGAGGGTGGATTTTCTCGGGAGTGATATTCCAATATTACCCTGAGACCAAAATCAGCCGTCAACAAATGCAAAAAACTAAAAAGTCTTGAAACACATATTTTCTCCCTGTCGTTGCCAGTAACACGAAAAAATCTCTAACGTACTTAAAATCCTGCCATGATTGTGCTCTCTTTCACAGATAGAACGTAAAGAATACCCTTCAAAATATAAATTCAACTTGTTGGGAACAAAATTTGAGATCAGAAAACACTAATACATAATTCATATTGTGTAACCAAATCTCTAGAATTCAAATTATAAATCTTCATAGAAGATTATTTTTTTTCACATTAACAGACAAAGATATACAATACAATATGATTATGAATATATATTCAGGAGCGAAACTCCTTCAAGATCAAAGTATATCATGACCTTATAGACTGTATAATATGTTTTTTTCTTTTAAATAATATACGATTATATCAAGTGTATAAAATCATTATTTTAACCCATATATATTTGTTTTTCAATTATAATTTCTCGACGCCGCCCCGCCCCCGTATATCAATCTACTCTCTGAAATAGTACTTTGTCAATGTGTGAGTTAATAGTCTCTGGATCAAAATAAGCAGAGTAGTAAAAACTTTTTGCCACTGAGAGAAATGTCTTCTTGACATTGGAGTCTATGCCACTTGAGGAATTTAGTTGGAGTACTAATTGCACAAGCTCCTGCATATCAGACTCTACTGAGAGAGTTGTAATTCTATTATCACCATTGTAGCTGCCATTGCTTTGCTCCTGAAGAAAAAGAACAAATGAAAAAAAGAAAAAGAGTAATGCTAGTTTATCCAAAAAAATTATGAAAAAAGTTAATGAAGCCAATAATTAACATGATCAATGACCAATTTAAGCTAACTAATGTCTCTTACTCACTGACCTTTCGCATTTGGTAATGACCAAGTGCGTGGCATATTTTATTGGTGAGATTGGAGAATCGCACATATTCAGAATGACACAAAAGCTCTTCGGATAGACAACAGCCAGCACTTAAATATATTGTTTGCATTAGTAGCTCTGCGACTCCTTGATGTCTATCTCCTTCGTCTTGCCACTTCATCAGCCATTTTTCCCACTGCATATTCAGAGAAAATTAAGAATAACTGAGAAGAAATTCAATGGAATAAGTCATCTTCGGTTCATGAAATTTCAGCCTGATTGTATATACAGTATGAAAAAAAAGCCACCTAATTAGAATAGTTGAAGTTGGTTATGTTACTTACTGCCTCACGTAACTGGTGGCCAATGTCTCGACCTTGTGCATCCAACGCCATGTGATTCACCGTCCCCAGCAATGTCCTCCCAGAAAATCCCTGGCCTTTCCTGAAAAATCCAAACACCATTTCGGTCAAACAGTTGATGATTTTAAACATTTTCTGAATTTATTTATTGGTGGAACCGTGGAACTTATTCCATTTGGAAAACAAACCTTAAACAAAACAACTCCAATTAATAATAACACTAATTCCTTTCGTATAAGATACAAGTCACAACCTCATTTTCTTTGTTGCATATGACAAATGAAATCAACGAAATCGAAACCCTGGAAACAATTTTTTTTATGAAAAAATAGGATAAAATATCCCAGATGCCCCAAGAGGAAGGGTTTACGACTTGATTGGTAGATCTTGTGTTCGAATCCATGAGTGTATTTCTTGTAAAAACCTAGGGCAGCCGGGGGTCAAGTGATTTGGTGGCGAGGTTAATTTTCAACGTTTCAAAAAAAAATCTTCCCGGACATTGTTTATAATGGGTGTCTTGTACAATGAATACAACCTTTATATAAATAAATCAAATTAGATTTTTTATTAACATACCTTCCATCAATGTCCCGGGAATTGATACAGTTTGTGAATTCATTAACGAAAGCTCTCCTCTGCTTAATAGAATCTTTTTGTTCATCAAAAGAATATATGATTGGTAGCCAGATTGAACTTGGAGCTTGAACAGATGGATGTCAAAACATCATTTCTTCATGGTGATCTGAATGAAGAAACTACATGGAGCAGCCAGAAGGATTTAAGGTTTCAGGTAAATAAAACTTTGTTTGCAAGCTGAAAAAGAGCTTGTACGGGCTCAAACAAGCACCGAGGCAGTGGTACAAGAAGTTCGACTCATTCATGGTGGGTCAAGGCTACAAAAGAACTACAGCTGATCAGTGTGTATACATTCAGAGGTTTCCAGATGGAAATTTCGTTGCTCTTCTACTGTATATAGATGACATGTTGATTGTTGGACAAGAAGCAGTGAAGATCAGCCAGCTGAAGAAGGAACTCTCCAAGGCTTTCGACATGAAAGACTTAGGACCAGCTCAACAGATTTTGGGAATGAAGATTGTTCGTGACAGACAGAACAAGAAGTTATGGCTTTCACATGAGAGGTATATTGAATGGGTAATCAGAAGGTTTGATATACAGAAAACCAAACCAGTCAGCGTTCCGCTAGCGCACCATTTCAAACTGAGCAAGAGTTCGTGCCCCTCATCCAAGAAAGAGATAGAGGAAATGTCAGCAATACCATATTCTTCAGTTGTTGGAAGCCTAATGTATGCAATGGTATGTACCAGGCCAGATATTGCACATGCAATGAGTGTAGTGAGCCGTTTTCTCTCTAACCATGGAAAGTAACACTTTGAGGCAGTCAAATGAATTCTCAGGTAATTCAAGGGTATAACGAAGTTTCGTCTGTGTTACGGGGGAGCTGATCAAATCTTGGAAGGCTATACAGATTCAGATATGGCGAGAGATCTTGATAGTAGGAAATCTACATCATGATTCATCTACACTTTTGCAGGGGGAGCTGTGTCATGACAGTCAAGATTGCAGAGGTGTATTGCATTATCCACAACAGAGACTGAGTACATTGCCATAGCTGAGGTAGGAAAAGAAATGTTGTGGTTAAAGCGTTTTCTCCAAGAGTTAGGAATCAAGCAAACGGTATACAAAATATATTGTGACAGTCAGAGTGCTCTGGACTTGAGCAAAAACTCAATGTATCATTCCGGACAAAACACATTGATATTCGCTATCATTGGATACGCGAGGTGATGGATCAACAACTGGTGAGACTAGTGAAGATCCATACAGATGAGAATCCAGCGGACATGTTAACGAAAGTAGTTACTCGGGACAAGCTAGAGTTGTGCAGAGACATAGCCGGGATAGCTGTCAGATGACAATTGTCATTCAGATGCAGCCAGGGGTGGATCTTTTTTTGAGAATCCGGTTTTTTGGATGATTGATGGTCTGCTCAGATTTTGGGCAAACCTTTACCGAGGGTGAGATTTTTTGGTTGCCAGGCCAGCATGCACATGCATGCGCCGAAAGCAGAAAGAGTGTGATGACAGTAAATGAAAGTTGGCAAAACGTGTCCAAGACGTGTGGCACTGTTCACGCGTATTGGACACTATAAAAGGGAGCTCCCAGACCATTGTTAATCATCCCAAAGTGTGTGTAAATTGTATAGAGAGAGTTTGTGAGGTTTTTTAAGTTTCTAGTTTGTAAACTTAAATTTTATTCTTGAAGTAATAAAATTACATTCGGTTTTTCCTCAAAACACTCCAAGAGTGATCGGTGAATCACAACATGCATATGACAAATGAAATCAACGACGTATGATAAATCGAAACCTTTTTGTATGAAAAAATACAATCTTTATATAAATAAATCAAATTAGATTGGTTATTAACATACCTTCCATCAATGTCCCGGGAATTGATACAGTTTATGAATTCATTAACGAAAGCTCTCCTCTGCTTAATAGAATCTTTTTGTTCATCAAAAGAAGATATGATTGTCTTCACCAGGACTATAGTCTTAGCCCATGCAATTCGCTCTGGCCATCGTGCTGGCTGATGCCACAAAATATTCTAAGAGTAGGTCTTCTCCTGTCGTCCCAAAATTTACAAGTTTATATTCTTGGTACCATCTGTGTCCATTAACTAATTAGTGATAAAATCTTAATTAATTAATCTCATTTTAATTAAGCTTTTGATTATTTAGGTTACTAATTACTTTTGTAAACTGTCCCATTCTGCCTGATGTACAGCTTGGCAATTATTGTAATCTAATTTTGCAAGATTAAGGTAGACGTTATTGTTCACATAGTGCATCCTGCAAAAAGAAAAAAGTGGTAATTAGAGTATATAAACTAGAATTGATGGCAAATTGATTTATATATTATTATACACAGTCAAAATGAATAAACGAATCGAATTTGTATCGAATCATAAACGAATCGAATCAAAATATGATAAATTTGTATTCAATTCGTTTAATAAACGAATCGTAACATCAAGATTCATATTCGATTGTTTATTAAAAAAAATCGAATATGATTATTCGTTTATTCATGATATTATTCAATAACATAATTTATCATAATTTATTTACATTAATTCTTTATAAATATATACATATGAAATATGTAAATAATATATTTACTAAAAATATCTTATCAAATATCATAATATTATTTTTTCTATGGTAATTAACTAAAATTTCTCGAATCTTAATTGAAAAATAACAAAGACCATTTCGGTCAAACAGTTGATGATTTAAACATTTTCTGAATTTATTTATTGGTGGAACTGATCCTATTTTGAAACCAAACCTTAGACAAAACAACTCCATCTCATTTTCTTTGTTGCATTGTTGGTTGCCAGGCCAGCATGCACATGCATGCGCCGGAAGCAGAAAAAGTGTGATGACAGTAAATGAAAGTTGGCAAAACGTGTCCAAGACGTGTGGCACTGTTCACGCGTCCTGGACACTATTAAAGGGAGCTTCCAGACCATTGTTAATCATCCCAAAGTGTGTGTAAATTGTATAGAGAGAGTTTGTGAGGTTTCTAAGTTTCTAGTTTGTAAACTTGAATTTTATTCTTGAAGTAATAAAATTACATTCGGTTTTTCCTCAAAACACTCCAAGAGTGATCGGTGAATCACAACAAGTGGTATCATGAGCTTCGGTTGATATTTGGGATCGTAAAATCGGAAAACAGAGCTTCCGATCCGAAAACCGGTTCCGACAAAAGTTGTCAAAAATCAAGTTTGAGGGTACCATCAGCTAGTTCACGGAGAGACGAGCACAGTGGTATTTTCCGACGACCGATCCGACGTCCCGTTTGTCGTCACGCGTCGCACGCGCCTTCCAGTGCACTTCCCACGCGCCTTCATGCGCGTCACGCGCACCACGCGCTGTTGCAAGGTTGAAGACGATTACGTGGCTGCCACGTCAGCCCCAGTCAGCACCTCGTCAGCAGACACGTCAGACGCCACGTGTCAGTGCAATGTGTCCGCCACGTCAGCAAAACGGTCCCACTTTGCCACGTCACCATTGCCACGTCAGTACCCTGGTAAATTTTATTTAGCCCCCTAAAGTTTTGAAATTTACAATTTTACCCCAGAACATTTAGGAATTTACAAATTAGCCTCTGTGTCGGATTTAGACCAACGAAGTGTCTATTCCACCATTTTTGACTGTTCCGGACGAAACGGTGAACTCGGATTTGTGAAATTCAGACCCGATTTTACTGTATTTTCATTTTAAACTTTAAACACTTAAAATGGAAATAAAAGATTCACATTCTGGTGCAATGATTAAATTGGCTGCAACTAATTACTCCCTCTGGAGACCTCGGATGATAGATTTTTTGCATTGTAAAGATTTGTTTGATATCATCGAGTTGAAGGGAGTGAAACCAGAGTCTGTTAAGGAGTATGACTGGAATAAACTCAACAACAAAACTTTGGGTCAGATTAGGCAGTTGATCGATCACAGTGTCTTCCACCACGTAGCACATGACACAGATGCTTATGAAATGTTGAGTAAATTAGAAGACATGTTCCAGGTCAAAACAGCTCGGAATAAGGCCTTAATCATGAGGCGTTTGGTGAACCTGAAGCTACGGAGTGGAACTTCCATTGCAGAACACACCAACGAGTTTCAAAGCCTGGTGAACCAATTGTCCGCAGTAGACATGCAACTGGCAGATGAAGTTCAAGCCCTCTTGCTACTCAGTTCTCTTCCTGATAGCTGGGAGACTCTGGTGGTTACTCTCAGCAACTCAGCTCCATGAGGCAAACTTACCATGCCTATGGTAAATGATGCCTTGTCAAATGAAGAAGCCAGAAGAAAAGCCATGGGCTCAGATCAAATAGAAGCCATTGTCTCGGAGCAACGAGGAAGACAACATGAGAAACATCAAAGTGAGAGGAGAGGCAGAAGCAAAAGCAGGGGCAGATCCAAGGACGGGAAAAAGACATACAAGTGCTTCCACTGTGGCATAGAAGGCCACTTGAAGAAAAATTGCCGGAAACTGCAACGGGAGCAGGGACAAGGCAATAACCAGCCGAAGAAGAATGACGCGGAGACACTGGTAGTTACCACAGTAGATGTAGCTATATGCTCCGGCCAGGAAGAAGCGTGCCTTCACACTGCAACACAGGATGTCGAGTGGGTGGTAGATACTGCAGCATCCTGCCACTTCACTTCTCACAATGATTTCTTCACAACATACAAAGCATGAGACTTTGGAGCAGTGAAGATGGGGAATACCAGTTCTTCTCAGATAGTGGGAATTGGTGAAATACAGTTGCGGACAAACGCAGGGTATACAATAACCCTGAAGAAGGTCAGACATGTTCCATAACTTCGGCTCAAATTACTCTCGGGGGTAGCCCTTGACAAACAGGGCTATGCTAGCCACTTCAGCAACGGCACTTGGAGGATGATAAGAGGTGCCATGGTCATCGCCCGAGGACATATATGTGGAACCTTATACAAGACTCATGTGAAGATTTGTACAGAAAGCCTAAATGTAGCTGAACGGGAGGCTTCTCAGAATCTGTGGCACCAGAGACTCGACCACATGAGTGAAAAAGGGCTGTCTATCTTGACAAAGAAGGATCTAATCACTGTCTCCAAAAATGCTGCTCTAGATCCTTGCAATCATTGTCTATTCGGTAAGCAACACAGAGTCTCTTTCAATTTCTCTTCTACAAAGAAATCAGAGTTACTCAGTCTGGTGTACTCTGATTTATGTGGTCCCTTGGAGGTAAACTCACTAGGCGGTAACAAATATTTTCTGACTTTTATTGACGATGCTTCTCGAAAAGTATGGGTGTATTTTCTGAAAACAAAGGACAGGTCCTGGACTATTTCAAACTGTTCCATGCCATGGTCGAGCGTGAAACAGGGAAGAAACTGAAGTGCCTTTGCACAGACAATGGAGGTGAATATACTTCCAGGGAGTACGATGCCTACTGCGGAAGTCACGACATTCGACACGAGAGGACTGTTCCACGCACCCCACAACACAATGGTGTCGCTGAAAGAATGAACCGCACCATTATGGAGAATGTCAGAAGCATGATCAGTATGGCTAAGCTGCCAAAGCCATTCTGGGGAGAAGCTGTTCGTGCCGCCTGCTACCTGATCAACAGATCACCATCTGTACCGTTGAATTTCGAGATTCCGGAGAAAGTGTGGTCTGGTAAGAATCCATCATATTCTCACCTCAGAATATTCGGATGTTTAGCATTTGCACATGTATCCAATGAGCTCAGGCAGAAGCTCGATGCAAGGAGTACTCCATGCATCTTCATAGGCTATGGAGAAGAGGAATTTGGATACAGGCTATGGGACCCGAAGGAAAGGATGTAGTGTTTCTCGAAGACCAGACAATAGAAGACATTGAAAAGCCCAAGATGCCTTCTAAAACCAATGCCGACAATACCGATGCAAATCTAGACACAACCCCAGCACCAACACCAATGGCCACAGATGATGATGGGGTGCAAGACATGCCAGAAGCAGAAACAGAGGAGGAATAAGGTGTTGAACAGGGGGAGCTGCAGCCTGCTCCATCAGAGGCTTCAGGATCATCCATAGATCCTGATGACAACAGACAGCCAGAACCTCCAGTACGAAGATCTGAGCGAGGTCAGATTCCATCAGCCAGATACTCAGGATCAGAATACATTCTGCTTACTGACGAGGGGGAGCCAGAAACCTTCAACGAAGCTGTATCTCATAAAGACAAAGACAAATGGCTGCACGCGATGCATGATGAGATGAAATCTCTGCAGAAGAACAACACTTATGAGATAGTCAAGCTCCCACATGAAATGAAGGCACTGAAAAATAAATGGGCGTTCAAGCTCAAGAAAGATGGCAGCGGGAAAGTGGTGAAACACAAAGCTCGGCTAGTGGTAAAAGGATTCCTACAGAAAAATTGAATTGACTTTGATGAGATATTTTCACCAGTGGTGAAAATGACTTCAATCCGAGTTATCCTAGGATTGGTAGCCAGATTGAACTTGGAGCTTGAACAGATGGATGTCAAAACATCATTTCTTCATGGTGATCTGAATGAAGAAACTACATGGAGCAGCCAGAAGGATTCAAGGTTTCAGGTAAATAAAACCTTGTTTGCAAGCTGAAAAAGAGCTTGTACGGGCTCAAACAAGCACCGAGGTAGTGGTACAAGAAGTTCGACTCATTCATGGTGGGTCAAGGCTACAAAAGAACTACAGCTGATCAGTGTGTATACATTCAGAGGTTTCCAGATGGAAATTTTGTTGCTCTTCTACTGTATGTAGATGACATGTTGATTGTTGGACAAGAAGCAGTGAAGATCAGCCAGCTGAAGAAGGAACTCTCCAAGGCTTTCGACATGAAAGACTTAAGACCAGCTCAACAAATTTTGGGAATGGAGATTGTTCGTGACAGACAGAACAAGAAGTTATGGCTTTCACATGAGAGTTATATTGAACGGGTAATCAGAAGGTTTGATATACAGAAAACCAAACCAGTCAGCGTTTCGCTAGCGCACCATTTCAAACTGAGCAAGAGTTCGTGCCCCTCATCCAAGAAAGCGATAGAGGAAATGTCAGCAATACCATATTCTTCAGCTGTTGGAAGCCTAATGTATGCAATGGTATGTACCAGGCCAGATATTGCACATGCAATGAGTGTAGTGAGTCGTTTTCTCTCTAACCATGGAAAGTAACACTTTGAGGCAGTCAAATGAATTCTCAGGTAATTCAAGGGTACAACGAAGTTTCGTCTGTGTTACGGGGGAGTTGATCCAATCTTGGAAGGCTATACAGATTCAGATATGGCGAGAGATCTTGATAGTAGGAAATCTACATCAGGATTCATCTACACTTTTGCAGGGGGAGCTGTGTCATGACAGTCAAGATTGCAGAGGTGTATTGCATTATCCACAACAGAGACTGAGTACATTGCCATAGCTGAGGTAGGAAAAGAAATGTTGTGGTTAAAGCGTTTTCTCCAAGAGTTAGGAATCAAGCAAACGGTATACAAAATATATTGTGACAGTCAGAGTGCTCTGGACTTGAGCAAAAACTCAATGTATCATTCCCGGACAAAACACATTGATATTCGCTATCATTGGATACACGAGGTGATGGATCAACAACTGGTGAGACTAGTGAAGATCCATACAGATGAGAATCCAGCGGACATGTTAACGAAAGTAGTTACTCGGGACAAGCTAGAGTTGTGCAGAGACATAGCCGGGATAGCTGTCAGATGACAATTGTCATTCAGATGCAGCCAGGGGTGGATCTTTTTTTGAGAATCCGGTTTTTTGGATGATTGATGGTCTGCTCAGATTTTGGGCAAACCTTTACCGAGGGTGAGATTTTTTGGTTGCCAGGCCAGCATGCACATGCATGCGCCGAAAGCAGAAAGAGTGTGATGACAGTAAATGAAAGTTGGCAAAACGTGTCCAAGACGTGTGGCACTGTTCACGCGTATTGGACACTATAAAAGGGAGCTCCCAGACCATTGTTAATCATCCCAAAGTGTGTGTAAATTGTATAGAGAGAGTTTGTGAGGTTTTTTAAGTTTCTAGTTTGTAAACTTAAATTTTATTCTTGAAGTAATAAAATTACATTCGGTTTTTCCTCAAAACACTCCAAGAGTGATCGGTGAATCACAACATGCATATGACAAATGAAATCAACGACGTATGATAAATCGAAACCTTTTTGTATGAAAAAATACAATCTTTATATAAATAAATCAAATTAGATTGGTTATTAACATACCTTCCATCAATGTCCCGGGAATTGATACAGTTTATGAATTCATTAACGAAAGCTCTCCTCTGCTTAATAGAATCTTTTTGTTCATCAAAAGAAGATATGATTGTCTTCACCAGGACTATAGTCTTAGCCCATGCAATTCGCTCTGGCCATCGTGCTGGCTGATGCCACAAAATATTCTAAGAGTAGGTCTTCTCCTGTCGTCCCAAAATTTACAAGTTTATATTCTTGGTACCATCTGTGTCCATTAACTAATTAGTGATAAAATCTTAATTAATTAATCTCATTTTAATTAAGCTTTTGATTATTTAGGTTACTAATTACTTTTGTAAACTGTCCCATTCTGCCTGATGTACAGCTTGGCAATTATTGTAATCTAATTTTGCAAGATTAAGGTAGACGTTATTGTTCACATAGTGCATCCTGCAAAAAGAAAAAAGTGGTAATTAGAGTATATAAACTAGAATTGATGGCAAATTGATTTATATATTATTATACACAGTCAAAATGAATAAACGAATCGAATTTGTATCGAATCATAAACGAATCGAATCAAAATATGATAAATTTGTATTCAATTCGTTTATTAAACGAATCGTAATATCAAAATTCATATTCGATCGTTTATTAAAAAAATCGAATATGATTATTCGTTTATTCATGATATTATTCAATAACATAATTTATTTACATTAATTCTTTATAAACATATACATATGAAATATGTAAATAATATATTTACTTAAAATATCTTATCAAATATCGATAATATTATTTTTTCTATGATAATTAGCTAAAATTTCTCAAATCTTAATTGAAAAATAACAATAACTAATAAAATAAAACATAAACAAATAAACTAATGAATGAGCTTAAATTCGTATTAAACGAATCGAATCGAATCAATCTATTTATTAAACAAATCTATTTTTTCAATCCCTTATTTGCTTTAAAACGAATCAAATCAAACAAATAAATGAATATTAACCCAAATTATCACCTGCACACATGTACCTATAAAGAGTCTTGCCAATCCAAACGTCATATTGGCCGCCAATAAGATGCTATGTTTGAATAAGATGCTCTGTTTTGCAAGTTCTAACCGGCACACTTCATACCGGTGCCATACTGGTGACCATACTGGTCATATTAGGGATTGCATGCACACTGGAACCGGTATGCATCAAATCGGCTATCATACCGGTAAGCCAAACCGGTACGGACCATACCGGTCCATATACCGGTGTCCATACCGATGAGCCTATTAGTAAAACATGCTTACTGGAACTGACAAGGAGTCAAGGACCAAACTGGTCTCCATACCGGTGACCATACCGGCCTAACGGATATATTCAAACAGTAATATAGCCGTTACTATGCCAGACTGACATACTGGTGTATAGAGACCGGCATTCCGGTTTCAGATAGGGAAGTTGTGGGTGCTTTATATTTTATTATAAATTGAGCCTCATTTTTACAATGTTACACAACCTTCATATACATCACACTAAGGCAAAAACAAATAATTTTCTTTAACCTTCATAATCATACACTCTCATATATCAAACCCACACACCACACCTTCTTAATATTTAGTAGTGAGTTTAGATCACTTGGGTAGGCAACTCACACAATCTTCTTTATCTTTGTGAGTGCCCAAGTGTGTTTACAAACTTTTTAATCAAAACAGTTATAGTTTGTGAAATCCCATCGTTTGGGTAATTGTAAAGGTTAACGAGTGAGCCTACGTAGAAAACTCAAAGTGTAAGGGTTTGGAGTGAACTTTGCGTAAAACTCTTAGTTGCGGGTGAGCCACGGAAAAAACTCGATTGATAGTGAAAAGCTTCAAGCGTGGCTTGAGCAAGTGGACGTAGGCATTGTTGGCCGAACCACTATAACTCACAGTGTTATTTTCTCTATCCCTTAACTCTTTAATTACCGCAAGTTTATTTTTGTATTTACTTATATATTACAAACTTGCATATAAGTGTTGGACAATTATGACCCATAGCGTCACTATTTGTACAGATCATGGTGTTGTTGTACAAATTAACTATGTGACAAAGAGATTGCACTCTAATCATTTGTGATTAGATCACCTAGATGTATAAATGATAGGAGGTCCCTATGATTAGTTCCTGGATTGAGATGATATGAGACAGTATCAGTCCACGAAGGATTAATCATTAAATATCCCTAGTCGTAGTATTATCGAGACTGGACATCGATAATGCGGAATAGACTAGTATTACACTTGTGCGTGTTATGTGAGATCATAACGGCATAGTTCTCATATATTTGGGTATAGGATACTAATGCAAGTGTAATAGGAGGTTGTGTTTTACCGATGGTACGGAAAACAGCTTCACTCTGGATAGACCCCTCGGAATTCCATTGGTAGTATGACTATGTGTCTATGGAAGTCCGAAATCAGGGTAGGTGTATTTGGTTTTAACCTGAGACTTGCATCGCTAATACTTGCGACAATCGGTATGCTTTAGTTTTGGTCGTCCAGGGCTTTAACCGGTTCCGTGTACGCCAATGCTGGGTATATTGAGAATCGTAGAGTATTGGGTGTGATGTCAAAATGGAAGTGTCACTCCAGTCATAGTGGAGATGATGTCACGTAGGATACGGTACTAGTGCTCTTAAGTACTGCAGTCATCGGGATATTATGACTAGGTCATGTATATCCGATAATAGAGACTAGTTACCAGACATCCGACATGTGCTTCGTACGGGGCAGACACGACTCCAGCCCCAGGCCTAGCACGTGACAATCCGATACTGGATCGCAATACGCAATACTACGTATACTACGCCTGACATAGATTATATATTCCAGTAAGAATATTTCTGGAGAATTGGGTAGGCACGGTGCTTTGCTAGAAGCCAACCATGTCTTGTAAATCGGTAAGCACGTGGTACGAGGTACGCACGTATTCGGATAATCTGATGACCGTATTTACTGCCAACATATCCAGGGATCTCTTGGGTCGCTTCCCAAAGATTCACCGATGACAGTTGATTTAAATTAGAATTAATCTGGGATTAATTAAGAGAGAAAATTAATCTGGGATTAATTAAGATGGAGAAAATTAATCTAGGATTAATTGAGGTATTATTTAATCTGGGAGTAAATGTGTTCGGAAGAGAGAGAACGCGATTAATTTGGAATTAATCGGTAGAATAAATTTAATTGTTAAATTTGATTTTTCTATTTAATTTATTCGTATGGGCTAAAATTAATATATCGGATATATTAATATGAATTGGATTTCATTACGAAATTAAAGTTGGACTTTAATGCGAACGAGCGAATTAATTTAGAATTAATTCGTTGACGACATTCGTAATATATTTGCGAGGCATCGTTATTTAATTAAATTAGATTTAATTATTTAGCGATGAAAGTTCGTTTAATTAGATTAAACGGAACCGAGCCGCGGCAAATGTTCGTTGAGATATTTGAATTTTGAATTCAAATGTGGGGCCCACTTTAATGTGGTAGTTGGCATTTATGCCAAGCCACCCACCATCCAACTACCTTGGAATGGTTTTGGTGAAACCATTTACCCAACTACCTTGTTTAGGTAAAAAGGGTAAATTGGTTTTACCTAAAACTCTTCTCTCTCTCTTCACTTGTGTATGCATTACACTTCTAACAAACTTGGAACAAAAAACCCTAGTTTTCTCTCAAGCTTGGGCGTGAACCATGGCATCTCCCTCTCTTTGATTTTGTGGCAAAATCAACAAAGCTAGCACTTCATGGAATCAACTAAGGTGATATGGAAACTACTTCAAGAGTTGGAATCATCACTTAAAGCTTGGAATCAACAAAGGAAGGATCTTGGAGATCTTCAACTTAAAGCTTGGAATCAACAAAGGAAGGATCTTGGAGATCTTCAACTCAAAGCTTGGAATCAACAAAGGAAGCATCTTGGATCTTCTTCTCAAAATTTTAAAAGCTCAAATCCATTCAATGTAAGTAATTCCGCAACTTATTTTGAATTTGTGAACATGTTTTCATGCTTATTAGATCCTTGGCATGTTCTAGGAACACTAACAATGGTATCAGAGCCAGGTTTAAGCATGGAAATTTTAGGGTTCATGAGACTAAAATTTGGGGCTTTTATGTTTTGAGCATGTTTTTTTTCAAATTGATGCTTTGAGCATGCTTAGATTATGTTAACTTAGAGTTGTGCATGATTAGATTTGAAATAAATTGATTGGATCAAAAATTTAAAAAAAATTAGTGAGGCCGAATTCTTCACTGTAATGCACTGCAGTTTTTTGATTTTTATAACATGAAATGATGTGTTTAAATGCATGTTTAAATGTTGATTGTTGGTTTGATTAGATTAGAATCAAAGTCAATAATGTTTATGTTAAATCAAAGAGCATGTTGAGCATGAAATGATGATTTTAGGATTCAATTTGTGTTAAGCATGAAATGATATATTTTGGCTTCAATTTGTGTTGAGCATGAATTATTGGATTAAGCATGATTAATTAAGTTAATTGGTATTTTGGAAATATTGAGTTTAATTAATTAATCATGGCTAATACACTTTAATTAAAGTAATTGTGATATTTGGAATATTATAATTATGTTAATAAGCCTTTAATTAAGAATTAGGCTAAAAGTGTGTATTTGGGCTTAATGGGCTTGTTTTGACTAAGTTTGGTTTTGGACTTTTGGATTGGATCCAATTGGGCCCAAAACTAATTCCATAAGGTCCAAATACATCACTTGGCCCTTTAAAGAATTTAATTGGGCCTAATGGGCCTAAATTGATTTGTTGGCAATAGGGTGATTCCTATTGGGCCTTGGCATTTTGGGTTTGATCCATTATGGCCAAAGCCCATGCCTTAAGAATCAATTAAAAGCCCATTGGACTTTAATTGAAATGACATTGGATGTTATTGGGCCTTTGAGACCCATTAAGATTGGATTTGGAATCCAAGTCTTTAAGGCTTATAAGTGAGTGTATATATTTAATTTGGAATTAAATTGGAATTAGTATTGAATACAAATAAATTGGATTTAAAGTTGTAGTTCAATATAATTCAAGAATACTTACTTTGAGTATTTATTCTTAAACGAGTTTGACTCACGCAAATCAAATCGTTGTATGAACATTATATGGTCATTAATTCAAAGATTAATTAATTGGATTAGATTGATTGAATAACATGATTTGTATGAATACATGAATGTTTTGTATGAATAATGTATATCGGATGGATATTAGAAGGGCAAGGGCAGTTTTGGAAATTGTTGTAATAAGTTTAGAATTTATTAAATTGGACCTACGTGTCCAGCCTTTTATCTCCTATCTCATTGTATTTCTCTTCTCACATATTCCCCTCAATGTAAATGAGGTTTCTTTATTGTATTATGTAATTGGGTAGAAGTTAGAATAGTTCTAGCCGGGGAGAGGAAAGAGAGTGATTTGTTCTAGGAACAATTTGTGACATATCCATCCGCATATCATTATTAATTTATTTATTTATACGCGCTTTATTATTTATTTAGAATGCATATTTAAGGGTGTATGATGATGAGACCTTAACAAAGATAATAATTTGGTTGCCAATTTGCACGCGAAAAACCCTCAAATCATATTAAGCGTTTTTCCTTCCGTTGAGTGATTCTTACTCAAGATCCAAAGTTGGCATTGGTTTGTTGGCCAAAGTCAAGACCTTTGTCAATTGCGGATGTGTTTGAATCATGAGAGTTTTGTTCTATATCGGTGTCTTGTCCAAGTTGTGATTTGTTGGCCAAAGTCAAGATCACTTATTGTCCATCGACATTGATTACAAAGCTTTCCATGTCAATGGGTTCCGCTTAACTGGGATCATTAAGTTTGTTGTGCCAAAGCCAAGGCTTAGTTGATTCAGAGGAAAAAGGTTAGGTAATATATTCGATATATTGGCATATATAAAATATATGTTTCGGACTTGGATGTCCACCTACTGGATCTAGGAATTGGATGGGATCCAATTGATCTTTGAGATCTACCTAGTTAAATATCATACAGCTTGTTGGCCAAAGTCAAGGTTGTGTGTTATTTAACGGGATCCTAGCTCACTAGGAAACTAGGTTTCCCGAGTACTCGACAGAGGGTTAGAGGCTCGCCGAAAAATAGTGGGAGGGAAGAATTAAATTTGCAATATTCGTTTAGATACTTGCCATACACGCTCAATCAAATATCATTCGTCAAATAAATTAAATGTTAGTTGGACTAATATTTAATAGTTGTTTTAATTTAACATTAGACTGTATTCAAACTACTTCATTTATAGTTGATTATATAATTGGATTATAGTAATCATATATTTGGATTTTACCAATCATTTATAATGATTATATAATTGGATTATAGTAATCAATATATATTTGATTATAACCAAAAAATTGTAATAAGTTATATAGTTAGACTATAGTAATCATTACATTAGATTGTACCTGAAATCGTTGATTAAATAGTTGGACTATTAGAATCAAGATTAAATTGAAAGATTAGTGTTTGAAACATTATCCTAGAGAAAATGTGTTTAGACGACTTTAATTTTCAAATTGGGAATAAATTTCAGGATAGTCCTGAAACTAAGAGGTTACTTTATTTGATAAAATATCATCTTAGGCCTAAGACATGAGTTAAGTAAATAGTAGAGCATGATCTTTGGAAGATTCATGTGATGATAACTTTAGTGCTTAATCCATTATGCTTGCCATAATGACTCCTTAATTTCCTAATCAGAACTAAGGATTAGATCCTTAAAGTATGATGAAGAAATTGAAGGATCTTCATAGATCTATTCTTAGATCTTAGAAATATTAAATTGCAATAAACAACTCTTGGAGAGTTAATGACTATTCTCAAGGAGACCAAAGTCAAAGTTTGCAATAAGGCAAGAAGTGCAAGGCGCACCCTACTTCGATATTCTAGAAGGCCAAAGCTTGGCCAAAGACTCCTGGAATATGAAAAAGGGCAAAGGCAAAATCATTATAATCTTCTAGGAAGATAAAGGACATATCCCAAGATGTCTGCCTAAATTGTGTCAAACGGGGTCATTGAAGCATGACTGTCGTATGGACAAAGCAAACATGAAGGAATAGAAGACAGGACAAGGTTTTGACTTCAAATATGGTTGTCATAAATATATTCACTACTAGTATTAAAATTGGATTTTAGATACTTAGTGTGATACATAAATATACATTGATGTGCAGAATCTGCTGTGAGCAGGATACTGACTTCAGTTGAGATTAATCTGCGAATCAGAAATGGGACGACAGTCACTGTTTCAACCGTAGATACCTAAGTTTAAGAACTACCTTTTGGGTGTGTGCTTAAATTAGGAAACTGTTAAAATATAACTAGTTTGACTAGAATAATGTCTCTATATCGTGTATAACTCGTTGCGAGTATACCTTTATATTCTAGAACACTAAAGTGTTTTATTTTATAAAGGATATTGAGATAAACACAT
This sequence comes from Zanthoxylum bungeanum, assembly GCA_019454045.1. Taxonomy (NCBI): domain Eukaryota; kingdom Viridiplantae; phylum Streptophyta; class Magnoliopsida; order Sapindales; family Rutaceae; genus Zanthoxylum; species Zanthoxylum bungeanum. The sequence goes on along the minus strand of SKCR01005843.1, from coordinate 22,651 downwards.
TAGATGTGAACAACAGTATATATATTTTGAAATAAATAAATCTCAAACATATAACATGACAAACAAGTAGCTCAAACTGATTTGATCAGATAAGACTTATTTGTGGCAGTGTTGTCTGGGACACATTAAACAAGACTCGTATATCCACACTTTTGAAGTGTGGATACTAAAGGGATTTGATTCCATTCAAATGATGTCTACGAATCTAGTTCATTAGGTAAAGTACCTAAAAAACCTTTTACTTGGTAAAATTGTAAGTGCCACCGATCTATTAGCCCTTGTTCATAGTGACGTAAGTGGGCCCATGTCTAGCTAGGCTAGAGGTGGGATGAATATTTCGTGACCTTTACGGATGTGGCATCGCGTTATGGTTGTGTTTCTTTTGAAGAACACAAATCGGAAACTTTTAGAGTTTCGACACGAAATAGACGAATAGATCGGCTAAAGTATTAAAACATCACGGTTTGACCATGATGAAAATACTTAAGCAATAAGTTTCTCATATACTTGAAAGAGTATAGTATTCTTCAATGAGGACTTCTCCCGGAACACGTCAGTTTGACGGTGTGTCCGAACGGAGAAACCAAATTTTGTTAGACATGATAAGGTAATCATGAGTCGCTCTGAGCTACCATTTTCCTTCAAAGGGATAAGCATTTAACAGTGCAATACTTATTTTGAATAAGGTTCCATGAAAATCTGTTTGACAGATTTCATATTAGATATGAACAGGAAAGAAGCTGGGCTTTCTCACTCCTGATGATTTGGGAATGCTAGGCATATGTTTGGATGATACCAAACTAGAACCCAAATTCGATAAGTGCCTAATTGTAGGTTGTCCTAAGAAACCAAAGTATAGTACTTATACATCTCACATGAGAACAATGTAATTGTTGCTCACCATGCGTTTTTCCTAAGAGGAATACCGATATGCAGTGGAAAGTGGGAGGATAGTAAAACTCGATGAAAATCGGAGTAATACTGTTCAAGGCACCTAGTCCTTAATGGAGCACAAACAGTTCATCAAGGATGAAACTGTACCAGTAATCTTCGAATACACAAGAACCGCGCAGGTCGGAGAGAGTCAGAAAACAACCTGGGGTATTGGTTTCTGATCTCACCTCATAAAGATGTCAATCTTATTGAGGAATATGAACTGACTACGTGTGAGGAAGTGATACAAGGTATCGACTCCCTATTATGGCAAAGTGCCATGAGTCCGAAATGGATTCCATGTATAACAACTATGTTTAGACACTAGTTGTTGTACCGCAAGGCATTGTGCCTATTGGTACTATATAAGTCTTCAAGGAAGACATACATGGATGTCAACAAACCAACGTACTAAGCTAGGCTTGTAGCGAAAAGGTATCGTTATCAACATTGTGTTGATTACAATGAAACCTTTTACCTGTTGCCATGGATAAATCCATTTGGATAATGCTTGCTTACGCTGCATGTTTCATTCATGAAATATAACAGCTGAACGTCAAAATCGCTTTCCTTAAACGAAAACCTTTTTAGAGGATGTTTATAACATCCTGACGGTTTTGTCGTACCAAAACTAGCAAATAAGATTTGCAGGTTATTCGATCCATGTTTGGATTGAAGCAAGCATTAGGTTCTTGGAATTATCATTTTGATGTAATCATAATGGTGTATGATTTGATTCAAAACGAATATGATTCTTGTGTATATAAGGAGGTTAGTGGGAGCGCACTGACAATGATGTCCTAAATAATAATGATATATCATTCTTGGAAATGATATTCCCATATTACAATCGGTGAAAGCTTGGCTTTCATGAAAATTCTCCGTAGAATTCTTGGGAGAAACAACCTTTATTCTAGGAATAAAGATCTACTTGGATAGATTTAAAAGTTGTTAACACTCTCTGACAACTCGTACATTGAAAAATGTACGTGACCTGGTGTCTCATACGCTTTGAGCATATGGAGTCACAAACAGGTCAATCCAAGTGATAGTCACTGGATTGATATTAAGAACATCTGTTAGTATCTTAGAGAACTAAGGATGATGTCTTAAACTATGGAGAAGGAGAACTTGAAGTGACTGAGATCACTGCTGCAAGCTTCCTAACCGATAAAACAACGGTACTATACAGTTTGAATAACGGAACAGTGAGCTGGAAATCTTCCAAGCAAGACAATGTTACCGAATAAACAACAGATGCGGGTTATTGCTGCGGCTGAGGTAGCAATAGAAGCCATCTGGGTCATTAACAAATCTAATTAGATTAGATATAGTTCTGTTAGCAGCTGAGCTAGGCTACACCGCAGGCTAAAGAATTAATGGTCTCATCAACGATCCAGATATATACTTCAACTATTCATCTGATTCGTTCGGATCATACATCGTGGCGACGCGATGATCGAATAAATCGCATCAGACGATAATCATACAAATCCGCAGACGAAAGCCTTTCCTCAGCAATTTGAGCGAACCGTACATAGTTCGGGTGTAAAACACTCGAGTGACTGGCTATAGGCCAAGTGGGAGATTGTTGGACAATTATGACCCATAGCGTCACTATTTGTACAGATCATGGTGTTGTTGTACAAATTAACTATGTGACAAAGAGATTGCACTCTAATCATTTGTGATTAGATCACCTAGATGTATAAATGAGAGGAGGTCCCTATGATTAGTTCCTGGATTGAGATGATATGAGACAGTATCAGTCCACGAAGGATTAATCATTAAATATCCCTAGTCGTAGTATTATCGAGACTGGACATCGATAATGCGGAATAGACTAGTATTACACTTGTGCGTGTTATGTGAGATCATAACGGCATAGTTCTCATATATTTGGGTATAGGATACTAATGCAAGTGTAATAGGAGGTTGTGTTTTACCGATGGTACGGAAAACAGCTTCACTCTGGATAGACCCCTCGGAATTCCATTGGTAGTATGACTATGTGTCTATGGAAGTCCGAAATCAGGGTAGGTGTATTTGGTTTTAACCTGAGACTTGCATCGCTAATACTTGCGACAATCGGTATGCTTTAGTTTTGGTCGTCCAGGGCTTTAACCGGTCCGTGTACGCCAATGCTGGGTATATTGAGAATCGTAGAGTATGGGGTGTGATGTCAAAATGGAAGTGTCACTCCAGTCATAGTGGAGATGATGTCACGTAGGATACGGTACTAGTGCTCTTAAGTACTGCAGTCATCGGGATATTATGACTAGGTCATGTATATCCGATAATAGAGACTAGTTACCAGACATCCGACATGTGCTTCGTACGGGGCAGACACGACTCCAGCCCCAGGCCTAGCACGTGACAATCCGATACTGGATCGCAATACGCAATACTACGTATACTACGCCTGACATAGATTATATATTCCAGTAAGAATATTTCTGGAGAATTGGGTAGGCACGGTGCTTTGCTAGAAGCCAACCATGTCTTGTAAATCGGTAAGCACGTGGTACGAGGTACGCACGTATTCGGATAATCTGATGACCGTATTTACTGCCAACATATCCAGGATCTCTTGGGTCGCTTCCCAAAGATTCACCGATGACAGTTGATTTAAATTAGAATTAATCTGGGATTAATTAAGAGAGAAAATTAATCTGGGATTAATTAAGATGGAGAAAATTAATCTAGGATTAATTGAGGTATTATTTAATCTGGGATTAAATGTGTTCGGAAGAGAGAGAACGCGATTAATTTGGAATTAATCGGTAGAATAAATTTAATTGTTAAATTTGATTTTTCTATTTAATTTATTCGTATGGGCTAAAATTAATATATCGGATATATTAATATGAATTGGATTTCATTACGAAATTAAAGTTGGACTTTAATGCGAACAAGCGAATTAATTTAGAATTAATTCGTAGACTGTTGGATAATATGACCCATAGCGTCACTATTTGCACAGAACATTGTGTTGCTGTAGCAAATTAACTATGTAACAAGGAAATTGCACTCTCGTCATTTGTGATTAGATCACCATAGATATATAAATGAAGAGAGGTCCCTATGATTAGTTCCTGGATTGAGATGATATGAGACAGTATCAGTCCACGAATGATTAATCATTAAATATCCCTAGCCGTAGTATTATCGAGACTGGACATCGATAATGCGGAATAGGCTAGTATTGCACTTGTGCGCGTTGTGAGGGCACAACGGCATAGTTCTCATATATATAAGTATTGGATACTTGTGCAAGTGCGATAGGAGGTCGTGTTTCACTGATGGTACGGGAAACAGCTTCGCTCTGGATAGACCCTTCGGAATCCCATTGGTATTATGACTAGGTGTCTATGGGAGGCCGAAATCAAGGTAGGTGTGTATAGTCTTAACCTGAGACTTGCATCGCTAATACTTACGACAATCGGTAAACTTTGGTTTTGGTGGTGGGGGATCTTAACTGGTTCTGTGTTCACCTCTTCTGGGTTTATCAGGAATCGTAGTGTATTGGATGTGATGTCGAGACGGAAGTATCACTCCAGTCATAGTGGAGATGATGTCACGCAGGATACGGTATTAGTGCTCTTAAGTGATGCGCATCCAATCGTGATATTATGACCAGGTCATGAATATCCGATTATAGAGACTAGTTACCAGACATCCGATATGTGTTTCGGACGGGGCAGACACTTATCCAGCTCCAGCCCTAGCACGTGACTATCCGATACTGGACCGATATGACAATACAATTGTATACTACGCTTGATACAGATCTTTGATATTCTTTGATGAATATGTCCGGAGAACTTGGGAAGACTTGGTGCTTTGCTAGGAGTCGACCTTGTCTCGTAAATCGGTAGAACGTAGTACTGGTACGTACGTGATTCGGATACTCCGACGACCGTATTTACTGCCAGATTATCCGGGGATCTCATGGGTCGCTTCCCGATAATCCACCGATGACGCACAACTCGCACTCTTGAATAATCTGGGATTATAATAGAAGAGAGAGAAAATTAATCTAGGATTAATTACGGAGATATTTTATCTAGGATAAAATATCGTCTAAAGAGAGATAACGATTAATTTGGAATTAATCGGTAAATTAATATATTCGATATATTAAACGAAATTATATTTCGAGTTAATTTAGAATTAATTCGTTAGCGACGTAAATAATAATTTCGCTAGCCGCAATTATTCGATTTAATTAACGTCGCGACGTAAGCTCGGTATTTCGGAAATATTAACCCGAACGCGTGAGTGCACGTGGACCCACTTTCATTTGGAAACGTGTGGGGCCCACATGACACATGTCATATTATGCATTATTTAATTCTAATGCATTGCATGAAGATTGTGTACAATACACTCAATGGTTTTGCATGGAGTTTGAGTGTTTGACACTCTAAGCCATTGCATGTTTTGTGTCATAAGTTTATTATTTATTTAATAAACATTATGGCATAAATATAAATTGATTTTTGGTAAATCATTTAACTTAACACAATTTCATCTCTCACAAAACTCTCTCTTCTCTCACGCCCAAATGAAGAAATTCTTGGACTGGTTTGGAACCAGAAATGGCGTGGACTTTAGGGAAGCAAAAAGTGATTTTCATGGTGAAAAATCAAGTGCTAGCACACTTACAAGTCTTGCGAAGGTGGTAGGAGGTTCGACTATGAGACGGGATCCATCCGACGAAGCTAGGAGCTCCGTTTCTTCACTCAAATTTCTATTTTGCAGGGCAGTGGACTGCCAGCAGTTTGGCGTGAAAGGCAGTGCGTTTTTGGGCTTCATTCGTCTTCAAATCGACTCAACCGATCAATGTGAGTATTCCGCTACCTCCGTTGATGTATTCACGCATGTTTTCATGTCTTGATTTGATCTTGGGACCTTAGAAAAACTCAACAATGGCATCAAGAGCTAATGTTGCAAGCATGAAAAATGTTGGGCTTAAAATTTGGGTAAATGTTTGTTGAGCATGATTTGAATAAATTGATTGTTTAAGTATGCTTATAACATGTTTTATTGCATTTTGGTTGGACCAATTTGTTGAAAATTGATTTGGAATAATTTTCCCCAAATATTTCACCTTGGCCGAATGTATATGCATTTTTGGGATCTTGGATTTTTTGATTTTTTAATTCATTTGATGAGTTAGAATCGATTAGGTTGACGTTAATTTGAATCGAATTGGATTGGATTTCGAATTGGACAAAAACCCCAAATTCCTTACCATGGCTGAATGTGTCATTGCCCTAATGTCTTGGTAATTTTGGTTTTGTGACATTGGATGTGTATGAAATCAAATCGGATGGTGATTTAATGTCGATTGTAGGTTCGATTGGATCGAAACCAAATCGGACACAAAATCCCTCCTTGGCCGAGAGCATGAAAGCATGTAAATGGGTTTGATTTTTCATTTAGTGTGTTTGACATATGATAATGAATTGAATATGATTAATAAGACTAATTTGGTGTTTTAAAAATATTGATTTAGTCGATTAATCATGTAATGCACTTTAGGTAATTAAATGCGTAATAATTGGATTAGTGTAATTTAATTATTTAGGCTTAAATTGGATTTGGGCTTGAATTGTTGTAATTGGGCCTTTTGGGCTTGATTTATCAAGTTTGGTTTAGGCCAAGTGGATTGGATCCAATTGGGCCCAAAACCTTAACCATAAAGCCCAATTGCGACTAATGAACCTTTAATGTTTAATTGGGCCTAATGGGCCGAAATTGATTTCTAAGGCATTTGGGGTGATTCCACTATTGGGCTTTGGTTGCCGAAGCCCATGCCTAAAGAAATTAATTGAAGCCCATTAGACTTAAATTAAATTGACGTTGGACGTTAATCGGACTTTGAGTCCCGACGCGATTGAATTTGGAATTTAAACCGTAAAAGGTTTATTAATATAAAGTGCAATATTTAATTTGGAATTGAATAGTGAATTAGTATTAAATACATGTTAAATTGGATTTAATTATGTAGTTTAATTTAATTCATGAATTCGTACTTTAAGTACTTATTCGCAAAAACGAGTTTGACTCGAACAAAATCAAATCGTTGTTTGAACATTGGATGATCACTAATTATCAGATTAATTAATTTGATTAGATTGATTGATAGCATGCTTATGTGTGTGAATACGTGGTTGTGTTGAATGAATAATGTATATCGGATGGATATTAGATGGGTGGGCAATTTTAGAAATTGTTGTAATAAATTCGATTTATTAAATTGGACCTGCGTGTCCAGCCTTATCACCTTCTTTCTCTTGTATTCTCTTCTCACCTATTCCCCTCTATGTATATGAGGTTTCTTTAGAAGTGTAGTGTAACGGGTAGAAGTAGTACAAGTGCTAGCTTGAGTGAGAAAGGAGAGATTTGATCTAGGATCAATGTGTTAAGTATCCATCCGCATATCATTAATTTTATTTCATACTCGCTTTATTATGTATTTAGAATGCATGTTTAAGGGTGTATGATGATGAGACCTAACAAAGATAATTAAATGGTAGCCAATTTGCACGCGAAAATCCCTCAATCTATATTAAGCAAATATCCTTCCATTGAATGATTCTTGTTCAAGATCCGAAGTTGGCATTGGTTTGTTTTTGACCAAAGTCAAGACCTTTGTCAATCAAGGATGTACTTGAATCATGAGAGTTTTGTTGCATATCGGTGTCTTGTCCAAATCGTGATTTTTATTGGCCAAAGTCAAGATCACTTTTTGTCCAATGACATTGATTACGAAACTTTCCTCGTCAATGGGTCCCGCTTAACTGGAATCATTAGGTTTGTTTTTTGGCCAAAGCCAAGGCCTAGATGATTCGGAGGATAGGGTTAGGAAAATGTAATGGATACATTGACATATACATATGTTTTCGGACTTGGATGTCCACCTAACCGGATCTAGGAATTGGATGAGATCCAATTGATCTGAGAGATCTACCTAGTTGAATAGCATACAGCTTTTTATTGGCCAAAGTCAGGGTTGTGTGTTATTTAATAGGATCCTAGCCCACTAGGAAATACGGTTTCCCGAGTACTCCACAGAGGGTTAGAGGCTCGACGAAAAATAGTGGGAGGCAAGTATTGAATTTGCAACATTCGTTCGAATACTCGCCAAAAGCGCTCATCTATATTTTACTCGTCATATTAATCGAAAGTATTAGTTGGACTAATATTTTATGTTGTTTTTAAAAATATATATAGTTGGACTATATACAAACTCATTCAATATATATAGTTGATTTTATAATTGGATTATAGTAATCAATATAATTGAATTAAAGTGATAGTTGATTTTATAATTGGATTATAGTAATCAATATTAAATTATAGTTGATAAATAATTGGATTATTGTAATCATTATGATAAATAGTACCTTATTAAAATTGATTAAATAGTTGGACTATTAAAATCATGAAAGAATTGAAAGGTTGAATATTTAAAATATATAATCCTTGGATTAAATGTTTTAAATGATTTAATTTTCAATTGGGAATAATAATAGGTTAATTTATTTGATAAAATAACTTATTATGACTAAGCCCATTATTAAGCAAATAGTAGAGCATAAAGTCTTTGGAAGATTTATGTGATGATGACTTTAGTGCTTAATTAATATACTTATAATAAATCTATCTTTAGATTTAAAAGTATTAAAATTGCAATTAATAATTCTTGGATAATTAATTGACTATTCTAGTGGAGAAAAGTCAAAGTTTGCAATTGGGCAAGTTGCACAAGGTGCACATCATTTCGATATTCTAAAACCCAAGGCTTACCAAAGGTTTGTGAAATATTGAAAAGATAATTGACATATCCCAAAGTGACTACCATTTGGATATGGAAGACACGAAGGAATTAAAGAAAGGGCGAGGCTCTAACTTTAAAAATATTTGTCAAAGTTATGTTCACTACTAGTATTGAAATTGAATTTTAAATACTTAGTGTGGTACATAAAATATATGTATTGATGTTCAGAATCCGCTATGAGCAGAATACTGACTTCAAGCCGAGATTCTCTGCGAATCGGAAACGGGACGAAAGTCGCTGTTTCGACCGTAGATACCTAAGTTAGAAACTACCCTTTGGGTATGTATTTAATTAGGAACTGTCATAATGTAACTAGTTTGACTAGAGACATTATCTCTATATCAGTGTTAATCCATTGCGGATAAAACCTTTATATTCTAGAACACTAAAGTGTTTCATTATATAAAGATGATACTGAGATAAATACATTAGATAATTTATATTTTGAATATAAATAAAATCTCAAACATATAAAATGACAAATAAATAGCTCAAATGATTTGATCAATGGAGACTTATTTGTGGCATTGTTGTCTGGGACACAATTAAACAAGACTTGTATATCCACACTTTTGAAGAGTGGGTACTAGGACTGATTTGACTATTCAAATAAGGTCTACGAATCTAGTTTATTAAACAAGACTCGTATATCCACACTTTTGAAGAGTGGGTACTAGGACTTGATTTGACTATTCAAACAAGGTCTGCGAATCTAGTTTATTAGGTTAAATACCTAAAATACTATTTACTTGGTAATAGTAAAAGGGCCACCGATCTGTTAGCCCTGTTCATGGTGAAGTAAGAAGGCCCATATCTAGCTGGGCTAGATATGAACATGAATATTTCGTGACCTTAACGGATGCAGCATCACGTTGTGGTTATGTGTTTCTTTTGAAGAACACAAATCGGAAACTTTTAGAGTTTCGACACGAAATAGACAAACAGATCGGCTATAGTATTATTCCGCCACGGTAATACCGTAATAGAAAATACTTAAGCAGTAAGTTTCATACGTACATGAAAGAGTATGGTATTCTTTCAGATGAGGACTCCTCTCGAGACACGTCAGTTAGACGGTGTGTCTGAACTAAAACCGAATTTTGTTGGACATGATAAGGTTTATCACGAGTCGCTCTGAGCTACTATTACCTTCTACAGGATATGTATTAACAGTGCAAAAACTTATTTAGAATAAGGTTCCATATAAATCTGTTTGACAGATATCATATAGGATATGAACAGGGAAGAAACGAGGTTTCTCATTCCTGATAATTTGGGTATGCCAGGCATAGCGTTTGGATGATACCAAACTAAGGACCCAAATTGGATAAGTGCCAATATAGGTTATCTTAAGGGAAACCTTAAGTATAGTACTTATAAATCCCACATGAGAACAATGTAATTGTTGCTCACCATGCGGTTTTCCTAAGAGAAATACCGATATGCAGTGGTCAGTGGGGGAGGATAGTGATACTTGATGTAAATCGGAGTGATACTGATCTAGGCACGAAGTCCGGAATGGAACACAAACAGTTCATCAATGATGAATCTATACCATTAATCTTCAAATACACAAGAACTTAGTAGATCGGATAGAGTCAGAAAACAACCTAGGGTATGGGTTTCTGATCTCACCCCATGAAAGATGTCTATCTTATGGAGGTGTACCATCCGACTACGTTATGAGGAAGTGATACGAGGTATCGACTCCCTGTTATGGCAAAGTGCCATGAGTCCGAAATGGATTCCATGTATAACAACTATGTTTGGATACTAGTTGTTGTACCACAAGGCGTTGTGCCTATTGGTACTATAAACGTCTTCAAGGAAGACATACATGGAAGGCAACATACCAACGTGCAAAGCTAGACTTTTGACGAAAAGGTATCGTTATCAACATTGTGTTAATAACGGTTCAACCTTTTACCTGTTGCCATGGTAAATCCATTTTGAAGATGCTTGAAAATAACTATATATTTCATTTATGAAATATGTCAGTTATAGATCAAAATCGCTTTCCTGAAAAGGAAACCTTTTGGAGGATGTTTACAACATCCTGACGATTTTGTATAACCGACAAACAAGGTTTGCGGGTTATTCGATCCATGTTTGGATCAATGCAAGCATAAGGTTCTTGGAACTGACGTTTTGAAATAATCATAATGATTTATGATTTGACTCAAAACGAAATAATTCTTGTGTATATAAGGAGGTTAGTGGGAGATTGCACTAACAGTGAATTCCCATAAAGCTATTGTTGAAAGCTTGGCTTTCAATAGAAATTCTCCGTAGAATTCTGGGAGATAACAACCTTTATTAGAGGAATAAAAGATCTACTGGGATAGATTTGGAGTTGTTAACACTCTCTGGGAAATTGTACATTTAAAATGTACTTGTATTGGTGTCTCATACGCTTCAAGCATATGGAGTCACAATCAGGTCAATCCAAGTGACAGTCACTGGATTGAAGTTAAGAACATCTGTTAGTATCTCAGAGAACTAAAGATGCTATCTTAAACTATGGAGAATGAGAACTTGAAGTGACTGGGATCACTGCTGCAAGTTTCCAAACAGTTAAATACTGTGGTACTATGAAGTTTGAATAACGGGACAGTGAGCTGGAAATCTTCCAAGCAAGATAACTGTTGCCGAATAAACAACAAATGCGGATTATTGCTGCAGCTGAGGCAGCAATAGAAGCCATTTGGATCGATAATAAATCTAATTAGATTAGATATAGTTCTGTTAGCGGCTGAGCTAGGCGTCAGCACAGGCTAAGGAATTAAAGGTCTCATCGACGATCCAAATATATACTTCTATATCATCTGATTCGTTCAGATCATACATCGTGGCGATGTGATGATCGTATAAATCGCGTCAAACGATAATCGAACAAACCCGCTGACGAAAACCTTTCTCAGCAATTTGAGCGAACCTTACATAGTTCGGGTGTAGGACACTCGAGTGACTGGCTATGTGCCAAGTGGGAGATTGTGGATAATATGACCCATAGCGTCACTATTTGCACAGAACATTGTGTTGCTGTAGCAAATTAACTATGTAACAAGGAAATTGCACTCTCGTCATTTGTGATTAGATCACCGTAGATATATAAATGAAGAGAGGTCCATATGATTAGTTCTTGGATTGAGATGATATGAGACAGTATCAGTCCACGAAGGATTAATCATTAAATATCCCTAGCCGTAGTATTATCGAGACTGGACATCGATAATGCGGAATAGGCTAGTATTGCACTTGTGCGCGTTGTGAGGGCACAACGGCATAGTTCTCATATATATAAGTATTGGATACTTGTGCAAGTGGGATAGGAGGTCGTGTTTCACCGATGGTACGGGAAACAGCTTCGCTCTGGATAGACCCTTCGGAATCCCATTGGTATTATGACTAGGTGTCTATGGGAGGCCGAAATCAAGGTAGGTGTGTATAGTCTTAACCTGAGACTTGCATCGCTAATACTTACGACAATCGGTAAACTTTGGTTTTGGTGGTGGGGGATCTTAACTGGTTCTGTGTTCACCTCTTCTGGGTTTATCAGGAATCGTAGTGTATTGGTTGTGATGTCGAGACGGAAGTATCACTCCAGTCATAGTGGAGATGATGTCACGCAAGATACGGTATTAGTGCTCTTAAGTGATGCGCATCCAATCGTGATATTATGACCAGGTCATGAATATCCGATTATAGAGACTAGTTACCAGACATCCGATATGTGTTTCGGACATGGCAGACACTTATCCAGCGCCAGCCCTAGCACGTGACTATCCGATACTGGACCGATATGCACAATACAATCGTATACTACGCTTGATACAGATCTTTGATATTCTTTGATGAATATGTCCGGAGAACTTGGGAAGACTTGGTGCTTTGCTAGGAGTCGACCTTGTCTCGTAAATCGGTAGAACGTAGTACTTGGTACGTACGTGATTCGGATACTCCGACGACCGTATTTACTGCCAGATTATCCGGGGATCTCATGGGTCGCTTCCCGATAATACACCGATGACGCACAACTCGCACTCTTGAATAATCTAGGATTATAATAGAAGAGAGAGAAAATTAATCTAGGATTAATTACAGAGATATTTTATCTAGGATAAAATATCGTCTAAAGAGAGATAACGATTAATTTGGAATTAATCGGTAAATTAATATATTCGATATATTAAACGAAATTAGATTTCGACGCGAAATTAAAATTAGATTTAATTCGGGCAAACGAGTTAATTTAGAATTAATTCGTTAGAGACGTAAATAATAATTTCGCTAGCCGCAATTATTCGATTTAATTAACGTCGCGACGTAAGCTCGGTATTTCGGAAATATCGAACCCGAACGCGTGAGTGCACGTGGGCCCACTTTCATTTGGAAACGTGTGGGGCCCACATGACACATGTCATATTATGCATTATTTAATTCTAATGCATTGCATGAAGATTTTGTACAATACACTCAATGGTTTTGCATGGAGTTTGAGTGTTTGACACTCTAAGCCATTGCATGTTTTGTGTCATAAGTTTATTATTTATTTAATAAACATTATGGCATAAATATAAATTGATTTTTGGTAAATCATTTAACTTAACACAATTTCATCTCTCACAAAACTCTCTCTTCTCTCACGCCCAAATGAAGAAATTCTTGGACTGGTTTGGAACCAGAAATGGCGTGGACTTTAGGGAAGCAAAGAGTGATTTTCATGGTGAAAAATCAAGTGCTAGCACACTTACAAGTCTTGCGAAGGTGGTAGGGAGGTTCGACCATGAGACGGGATCCATCCGACGAAGCTAGGAGCTCCGTTTCTTCACTCAAATTTCTGTTTTGCAGGGCAGTGGACTGCCAGCAGTTTGGCGTGAAGGGCAGTGCGTTTTTGGGCTTCATTCGTCTTCAAATCGACTCAACCGATCAATGTGAGTATTTCGCTACCTCCGTTGATGTATTCACGCATGTTTTCATGTCTTGATTTGATCTTGGGACCTTAGAAAAACTCAACATAGACGACATTCGTAATATATTTGCGAGGCATCGTTATTTAATTAAATTAGATTTAATTATTTAGCGATGAAAGTTCGTTTAATTAGATTAAACGGAACCGAGCCGCGGCAAATGTTCATAGAGATATTTGAATTTTGAATTCAAATGTGGGGCCCACTTTAATGTTGTAGTTGGGAGGGTAGTTGGCATTTATGCCAAGCCACCCACCATCCAACTACCTTGGAATGGTTTTGGTGAAACCATTTACCCAACTACCTTGTTTAGGTAAAAAAGGTAATTTGGTTTTACCTAAAACTCTTCTCTCTCTCTTCACTTGTGTATGCATTACACTTCTAACACACTTGGAACAAAAAACCCTAGTTTTCTCTCAAGCTTGGGCGTGAACCATGGCATCTCCCTCTCTTTGATTTTGTGGCAAAATCAACAAAGCTAGCACTTCATGGAATCAACTAAGGTGATAGGGAAACTACTTCAAGAGTTGGAATCATCACTTAAAGCTTGGAATCAACAAAGGAATGATCTTGGAGATCTTCAACTGAAAGCTTGGAATCAACAAAGGAAGGATCTTGGAGATCTTCAACTCAAAGCTTGGAATCAACAAAGGAAACATCTTGGATCTTGGATCTTCTTCTCAAAATTTTAAAAGCTCAAATCCATTCAATGTAAGTAATTCCGCAACTTATTTTGAATTTGTGAACATGTTTTCATGCTTATTAGATCCTTGGCATGTTCTAGGAACACTAACAATAAGTACTATTTATTGTATGAGAAAATATACCCTAAGGCTTAATCATTAAAAGTAGTTAAAATCGGTAAAGATTTTTATTTCTGCATTATTAGATAATAACTCAATTCACCCCCTCTTGGGAATATAGAGTTTGGTTGTTGTATTGCTTGTAGGTATTTTCAATTTATTAAACAAATCGAATACGGATATTCGTTTAGTCATGAAATTATTCAATAACATAATTTATCATAATTTATTTACATTAATTCCTTATAAATATATAATTAATATATTTACTCAAAATATCTTACCAAATATCGACAATATTATTTTTCCAAAAGTAATTAGTTATAATTTCTCGAATCTTAATTGAAAAATAACAATAACTAATAAAAGAAAATAATAAAACAATACTTAAACGAATAAACGAATCAATGAGCTTAAATTCGTATTAAACGAATCGAATTTAATTGATCCATTTATTAAACGAATCCATTTTTTCAAACACCTATTCACTTTAAAACGAATAGAATCGAACGAATAAATGAATCTTAACCCAAATTGCCACTCATACACGTACCTATAAAGAGTCTTGCCAATCCAAACGTCATCTTGGCCGCCATATTGTTCTATGTAAAATCTTGTTTCCAATCTGGGCAAACTTGCGTACCACGGTACCTCCAATGCGAAAGCCACCTGTATTTATTATTATTATTATTATTATTATTATTTTCATCGTTATTCAGTTAGTAATATTGTTATAGCTTCTCTTTCATGAGATATGGATACTAATGGTGTTTTTAAGTAATTTTATCATCTCTCATGTCGCAAAACACAGTATTCTCGGTCAGAAATGAATACTGTCTTTTGCAAATGAGTGCTTTTCAAGCAGTTTTTATGTAAATGAAGAGTTGAATATGGGACTAAAGAATCAATTAGGACTTTACTCATTCCATATCTTTTAAAATAACAATCAATGAAATCCTGGGAGAACATTAACAACATAGCATCCGTAGAACACCGATGCGGGTTTAATAAGTTCTTAAGAACATGCATCTCGACTTGGGTTCGTTTTCAATATCTTCAAAGAATATTATGATGTTACAGGATTTTCGGACCATACCTCACCAGGCAAGTCCTTTGCAATAATCCATTTATCTAGGAGCTCATCAGCTTTTTTTCCTCTCAAAAATTTTCCTGAGAATTGCTTGGCATGCTCAAGATTTTCTCTCCAGGGAACACCAACTCAGAAGCCCTATATAGGTTGTAAAGTCCGCTAACAGCTTGAGTAGATTGCCCAACAAAGCAAAAGAATTCACCGTCTTTCAAAAAATGTCCAAAAACTTCTGTCAACACACCATAAAGAAAATATCACTGTAATTTTTATTATTATTATTAATATTGTTCAAATTTATTTTTCTTCTTCAACAACTTACCAGCAGAAACATCAAAACCATATAACCTTAGTAACCTAAATCCCATGGCTGTGTCGTCTAGATCCTGAACCCGGGTATTTCTTGCCCAGCAAATTCCCTCTTCAGTCCAATATCTGAAATTTGATTGTCTTAATTAGCATAGTACTTGTTTGACAATGATATTTAGGGGGGCAAAATGAATCAATGAATCGAATTTGTATCGAATCCTATAAACGAATCGAATCGAATGTGATGGATTCGTATTCGATTAGTTTATTAAACGAATCCTAATATCAGGATTCGTATTCGATTTGTTTATAAACGAATCGAATACGAATATTCATTTAGTCATGATATTATTTAATATCATAATTTACCATAGTTGATTTATATTAATTTTTCATAAATTTATACATATAAAATATGTAATTAATATATTTATTAAAAATATCTCACCAAATATCGAAAATATTATTTTCCTATGGTAATTAGCCATAATTTCTCGAATCTTAATTGAAAAATAAAAATAACTAGTAAAAGAAAATAATAAAACGAATACTAAACGAATAAACGAATCCATGAGCTTAAATTCGTATTCGATTCGTTTAATAAACGAATCGAATCGAATCGACCTATTTATTAAACGAATCCATTTTTTCAAACCCCTATTCACTTTAAAACGAATAGAATCGAACGAATAAATGAATCTTAACCCAAATTGCCACTCATACACGTACCTATAAAGAGTCTTGCCAATCCAAACGTCATCTTGGCCGCCATATTGTTCTATGTAAAATCTTGTTTCCAATCTGGGCAAACTTGCGTACCACGGTACCTCCAATGCGAAAGCCACCTGTATTTATTATTATTATTATTATTATTATTATTTTCATCGTTATTCAGTTAGTAATATTGTTATAGCTTCTCTTTCATGAGATATGGATACTAATGGTGTTTTTAAGTAATTTTATCATCTCTCATGTCGCAAAACACAGTATTCTCGGTCAGAAATGAATACTGTCTTTTGCAAATGAGTGCTTTTCAAGCAGTTTTTATGTAAATGAAGAGTTGAATATGGGACTAAAGAATCAATTAGGACTTTACTCATTCCATATCTTTTAAAATAACAATCAATGAAATCCTGGGAGAACATTAACAACATAGCATCCGTAGAACACCGATGCGGGTTTAATAAGTTCTTAAGAACATGCATCTCGACTTGGGTTTCGTTTTCAATATCTTCAAAGAATATTATGATGTTACAGGATTTTCGGACCATACCTCACCAGGCAAGTCCTTTGCAATAATCCATTTATCTAGGAGCTCATCAGCTTTTTTTCCTCTCAAAAATTTTCCTGAGAATTGCTTGGCATGCTCAAGAATTTTCTCTCCAGGGAACACCAACTCAGAAGCCCTATATAGGTTGTAAAGTCCGCTAACAGCTTGAGTAGATTGCCCAACAAAGCAAAAGAATTCACCGTCTTTCAAAAAATGTCCAAAAACTTCTGTCAACACACCATAAAGAAAATATCACTGTAATTTTTATTATTATTATTAATATTGTTCAAATTTATTTTTCTTCTTCAACAACTTACCAGCAGAAACATCAAAACCATATAACCTTAGTAACCTAAATCCCATGGCTGTGTCGTCTAGATCCTGAACCCGGGTATTTCTTGCCCAGCAAATTCCCTCTTCAGTCCAATATCTGAAATTTGATTGTCTTAATTAGCATAGTACTTGTTTGACAATGATATTTAGGGGGGCAAAATGAATCAATGAATCGAATTTGTATCGAATCCTATAAACGAATCGAATCGAAATGTGATGGATTCGTATTCGATTAGTTTATTAAACGAATCCTAATATCAGGATTCGTATTCGATTTGTTTATTAAACGAATCGAATACGAATATTCATTTAGTCATGATATTATTTAATATCATAATTTACCATAGTTGATTTATATTAATTTTTCATAAATTTATACATATAAAATATGTAATTAATATATTTATTAAAAATATCTCACCAAATATCGAAAATATTATTTTCCTATGGTAATTAGCCATAATTTCTCGAATCTTAATTGAAAAATAAAAATAACTAGTAAAAGAAAATAATAAAACGAATACTAAACGAATAAACGAATCCATGAGCTTAAATTCGTATTCGATTCGTTTAATAAACGAATCGAATCGAATCGACCTATTTATTAAACGAATCCATTTTTTCAAACCCGTATTCGCTTTAAAGCGAATCGAATCGAATGAATAAACGAATCCTAACCCAAATTGTTACCCCTAATGATATGGGTAAGGGTGCCCTTGCAGACATCCACACTGGCGACTGGATGGAGACCCCAAATTTGAACCAAAATTAGAGACATCAAATCTAAATAAAGTTAATACTCATTCTAATAATAATATCTAAAAATATATCTCTTTTATCCATATGGAGTCATATATTTTTGAAATTCATCTAAGGTCCCTAAAATTTAGGGCCGCCCATGCCCAACCCAACCATATAAACTGCTAATTTAAAGAATAATAATGAATTATTAAATATTATTAAAAAATTAAAAAATTAAAAAACTAAAAAAATAAAAATATATATTTAAATTAGGGTGCAAAACGAATCAACAAATTGAAGTTGTATTGAATCCTAACACTACAAAAATTATGGCCTTTAGCGTCTAATAATTTAGCGTCGAAACCACTTTCGACGCAAATAATCACTTTTAGCGTCGTAATTAATATTCGAGGCCAAATATCAAGTTTTTAGCGACGAAAATCATATTCGACGCCAAAAATTAAACTTTTTTCGTCGAATTCACATATCGACGCTAAAAGTACGACTTATAGCGTCGAAAATTATTCGACGCTAATGTGTTTTAACTATTCCAATAATTTTTGGCGTCGACATAAAATTACGACGCTAAATGTTATACTTTTAGCGTCAAAAATCATATTCGACGCCAAAAACTTGACATTTAGCGTCGACGAAGTAGTGTCGCTAAAGGTTTATGAAGATTCCACCGTCCAATCCTTTAATATTTAGCGTCTAAATTTTAAATCGACGCTAAAAATCAGACATTTAGCGTCGAAATAGGAGATTCGACGCTAAAAATCAGACAATTAGCGTCGAATTTAATGTTTCGACGCTAAAGATAGATTAAAATGCAGAATGCCACCAACCCTTCTCCCCCTCTGCTTTTTCTCTCATTCTCTTCAATTTCATCCTCTGAAATCTGAGAATCTCTCATCTGCAACCTCACAACTCTCCTACAAATTTTCAAAAAAATTGTAATCAATTTTCCATAAGGTAAATCTTCTTTCATATTTCTTTATTATTTTCATTTTTTATGATTATGTTTATTATATACTTTTTGTTAGTGGTTTATGATTCATATATGTAGATTAGTTAATTAATTAACTAAATATAATTTTTCTGTAAACTATTTAATTTATCAACTAAATATATATGTATATGCTTAAATAAATAATTAATGAATTAGTAATGTTGATGAGTGTAATATGATGTTTAATAATTATATTATTATATTTAGGTATTTTGCTGAAATGGATAGAAATTGGATGAGCTCGCTGGATAGATTGAGTGTTGAATATCGTAATGGAGTGTATGAGTTCATGGAAGTCGCAAAGCAACACATTGATGCAGAAGGTAATGTTCGGTGTCCATGTACAAATTGTTTGAATATGAAAATGAAACGGTTAGATGAAGTTCATAATCATTTATACATGTCGGGAATATCACCAACTTACCGTACGTGGATTTATCACGGTGAGCAGTATTATTCACAGTCACGGTTTATTGATTCCGGTGAAGGGAGCAGTAGTTACAATCAACCTGCAAACGATGAGATAACTGATGCTTTGCATGACTTACAAGGTCCACAACTTGGTCATAGTGTTAGTGGTGACATGTCAGTATTAAGTGGAAATGATCAAAATTTATTTAGTGAACTACTTGATGAGGCAAAAAAAATCCATTTGAAGGTGCTGGAATGTCGATCTTGAATTTCGTTGTGAAATTATTACACATTAAAGTGATCAACATAATGACCAACAAAAGTATTGATATGATGCTAGAGTTACTAGGGTAAATATTACCGGTTGGAAGCGAATTACCTAAGTCGTATTACGAGGCAAAGAAAATGTTGCGTGATCTGGGAATGGGGTATGAATCCATTCATGCTTGTAAGTATGACTGTGTATTATTTCGTGTCGAGTATGAATCACTTGAATATTGTCTTATATGTGGTGAAAGTCGGTACAAAGTCTGTGGTATGGGAAGAAAGTTCCTCAAAAGATATTACGATATTTCATGACACACAGCGACTGACATGATGTGGCATCATGAAAAGAGGATCGGTGCGGAGGGCATACTTAGACATCTTGCGGATGGAACCGAGTGGAAGGAATTTGATGACATGTACCCCCTTTTTCGCTGAGGACCCCCGTAATGTCAGGTTAGGTCTTGCCTCTGATGGTTTCAACCCGTTTGGGAATATGTACAACTCTTATAGCATGTGGCCTGTTATTGTTATTCCATATAACTTACCTCCATGGAAATGTATGAAGGATCCGTTCATGTTTATGTCATTGCTTATCCCTGGTCCACGTTCCCCTGGTAAAGATATGAATATTTACTTGAGACCATTGATCGAAGAGTTACACACTTTATGGAATGTGGGTGTGCATACCTATGATACAGCTTCCGAGCAATATTTTCAGATGCATGCCGCATTATTATGGACCATTAATGATTTTCCAGCTTATGGTTCATTATCTGGATGGAGCACTAAGGGATACATGGCATGTCTAGTTTGTGCGGGTCAAACACCTTCGCAACGATTACGGAATAAAATAGGATACACATGGCACATGGAGATTTCTTGAGTTGAGTCATCCTTGGTGGAGTAGTAAATTATTTAACGGTCAACATGAACCTCAAAGTATGCCCAATCCATTGTCTGGATTCGACATACTTTTCCAACATCAACATCTCAGAGACAGCACGCCAGGTAAACATCCTAATAATAGAGATAAAAATCGAAAATGTCAATCTGAAGAGTTGAATTGGACAGGAAAAAGTATTTTTTTTGAGTTAGAATATTGAGGGACTCTGAGTTTGCGACATAATCTGGATGTAATGCATATAGAAAAAAAATATGTGAGAGTTTAGTGGGCACACTATTCAATATTCCGAGTAAGACAAAAGACACTGTAAATGCTAGATTTGACCTACAAGATCTTAGAATTCGCAGTGAATTGCATTTACAAGTCACTTCTCGAGGTCTTATTAAGCCACCTGCTAGTTATGTGCTAACTCAATCAGAGAGAAAATCATTCTGTGATTGGCTGAAAATGGTTAAATTTCCTGATGATTATGCATCGAACATTGGGCGTTAGGTCAGAGATGATACAATAACGGGGTTAAAGAGTCATGATTGTCATGTGCTTCTCGAGATTCTTCTTCCTGTTGGCATTCGACCTTATCTCCCCTCGAATGTATGCGACGTCGTACTTGATCTATGTGGCTTCTTTAAACAATTATGTCAGAGGACATTAATGACATCTGTTATTGACGAACTTGAGCGAGGAATCGTGATAATCCTATGCAAGCTGGAGTGAATTTTGCCACCCGTTTTTTTTTATGTGATGGAACATCTGGCCGTGCATTTACCGGCTGAAGTTAGGAAGGGAGGTCATGTCCATTACAGATGGATGTATCCCATTGAGAGGTACTATATATACAGTTTTAAATATTACATTCTTAAATTTTTTATGTTCATTAAATTTATTATTAATGCAAACTTGTTGTCATATCTGCAGGGCTTTGGGAGATTACAAATAATATGTGAAAAACAAGGCGCGACCTGAAGGGTCAATAACAAAAGTTGTTGTAATAAGTGAAGCAATAACATTTTGTTCGATGTACATGCAGAATATTGAAACTCATTTTAATCGTCGGCCACGAAACTATGATGGAGATGCAAGTAATAAGCAAGATATCTCAGTGTTCCGTCAAAATTGCAGACCATTTGGAGCAGTACGTGTGAAATTACTAACTTTTAAGGAAGTTCAACGTGCGCATTGGTTTATATTGAGTAATTACGATGAAGTGCAACCGTATTTAACGTAAGTCTTTTTGGTGCATAACTATATTTTTTTGGTCATACATTAACCTAACTCATTTTTTGTAGGCAACATATTACAATGCTACAATGTGGTGGTGACCATAACGTTGATGGAACACACAAAAAAGAATTTCCTAAATGGTTTGAGACAACTGTAAGGCCTAACATTGTAAATTTTATTTTTATCTTAACATTAAATATTTCAGTTTGTTATATTAACACATATATTTCTCTCATT
Source organism: Zanthoxylum bungeanum (assembly GCA_019454045.1). Lineage (NCBI taxonomy): Eukaryota > Viridiplantae > Streptophyta > Magnoliopsida > Sapindales > Rutaceae > Zanthoxylum > Zanthoxylum bungeanum. The sequence goes on along the minus strand of SKCR01005843.1, from coordinate 307 downwards.
GTTAGATAAACAACCAAGTGCAAAATGGTCAATTGGACTCGTCATCCTCGTTGGTTTCCTTAGCTTATGGGCCTCAAAAGCAGGCTTATGAATACAGTGGATGCATTGTGAACGGAGTTAGATTTCATACCGAACAGCGAGATGTTGCTCATGTGACTCAGAATTATGGAATTGTAGTCCAAGGAGAACACGGCTCAGATATTATTGACTTCTACGGAGTGTTGCAATCAGTCATTGAGTTGATATACAGACCCAGACAACATATTGTGCTATTCGAATGCAAGTGGTTTGACATAAATGCCAGAAA
>SKCR01005842.1:0-70816 GCA_019454045.1 Zanthoxylum bungeanum | reverse complement strand
TTGAATAGCTGAGATTGAGAGGAATGAGACTATTCAGTATCACCTTGATGATCATCATAAACAACTGTAAAGATTGATTGGCGGCCCTTGAAAAGACAATTCTGAGAATGATCTTTTATTTGAATAGTCTTTTTCATAATATCTTGGCCCAACTTTATGACAATTTATAGGGGTGGGTGTAGGCATTGCATTTTTGCATGTGAAACCCGATGAGGAGTCTTATTTGGAGACAACTATCTTTTAAGTTACGGAAACCGCGGGAAATGGACATCGGAAGGGAAGAGTCAAGAATTGACTCATTGACGGATTAAGTTCACTAGTTTGGCTTCAAGTAACTCGTTTGTTTTCTGTTTTAAATTTATGCTCGCCCCGAGACACCTAAACCCGGCCCACACACACCTAGTCCACATGAACTTAGCCTACACACCCACCTAGCCCACACAAACTTAGCCCAAACACTTAACTAAATTAACATGCACCTAGCCAAGCCCACTCCCACCCACACGCCCATCACCCTTAAAATACCCCTAAATTAAATAAATAAATATTAATTAAAACATTAACTAAATAAAATAATAATTAAATTAATTAAATAATTGAATTATTATATTTACCAACATAAAATAAACATATACCTAAATTAAACAAATTAAATATGTTATATACCTAAATTAAAAAGATGATATACCTAATTAAAATCAATCATAACAAATTAAAAATATTGACTTCCTAATCTAACAAATTAAATGCCTAATCCTAACCAATCAAATATATTGTATTCCTAATCTAGCCAAGACGTGTCCCCCAATCAAATCCATTGCTTTTCTTACCTAGCACTAAATCATATCCTTATTGAATGCACCAAATCCCTTCCTTGTGAGACAAGGTGAAGCCCTAACCCTTCTCTATATAAACAACCCCTAACCAAAGCCATTCTCTCCCTTCACACAACCTAAGTCACGCCCAAGCCCTAGAAACACACCAAGACTCACGGCCAAAGCAAGAAATCAAGACAGAAAATTTTCTCTCCATCTCATCCTCCTTAGCCGTGAACACCATCTCCCTTGCACCCCTCCATAGCCGAATTTCTGTAGCCAATACAACCACCAATACAGCCCCTAACCACCACTGAAAACCACCTCCGTAAACCCCCCACACATCACCGAAACCAGCCCTATACAGCAGCCCTCCATCACTGAAAATTACAACAAAAAACGCACTGCAGTGAACACAAAAAAAACTGCACTGTTTTACACGCCCAAACAGCAGCAAAATCACCCTAAAACAGCCCCTAAAACACTAAAAAACTGCATAAAAAAACTGCAATTTTAATCCTTAAGATATCACAAAAAAATCTGCACTTAAAGCCTTTAAAAACATCAAAAACAGTAGCCTAAAACACCAAAACAGTGAGCTGAAACAGTGAGCAGAAATACAGCGAAAACAGCAGCAAATCGGAGACCAAACAGCAAGCAAAACAGCAAAACAGTGAGTTAAGACGCTAGACCAGTGAACCAGAAAAGTTGAGGAGCTTTACCCTTCCGATCTCCGCGAAACGCAAGCCCGAAAGTCGGCAAAAAAGGTTAGACCTGAGGGTATTTTTTTACACTTGTTTTCAGTTTCGTTTTTACTATTCATTGAGCGTTATTCGCATGATTATGATGTTTAAATGTATGTTGCGGCCCTTGAGTAGATAAATATGTATGTGTTATAAATATGATGTGTGTTGTGGGCATTGGATAAAATGAAAGGCGTGTCGCCTCTTGAGGTATATCGGATGGAAACCCGGACGTAAATTTCATAGCCGATTCCGAATGGACGGTAGTATGATCTGTACTCGGGCCACAACTCCACGTACCACTTGAGTAAACGGCATGTTCTTTTGTTTAATTTTGAGTTGTTTAATTATTCCGCCATTTAATTTTCTGCACGTTATTTATTTATGTTATGATGTTTATTGCGCATGGGCTTAGTAAGTCGGATTAAAGGCCCTCTGTTTCACGGGGATAAGATCCTTACCACGATGCTTCGCCGCGCCGGATGACGTATATTCGATTGGACGTGAGATGTGTTCAATCGGATATACAAAGTCCGATATCTTGTCTTTGTTATTATGCCTTTATTTTATGCATATTATATGTTCATTGCGCATGGGCTTAGTAAGTCGGATTAAAGGCCCTCCGTTTCACGGGGATAAGATCCTTACCACGATGCTTCGCCGCGTCGAGTATTTTTGTGTTTACTTTTGTCTTTATTTATGCATATTATGTGTTTATTGCGCATGGGCTTAGTAAGTCGGATTAAAGGCCCTCTGTTTCACGGGGATAAGATCCTTACCACGATGCTTCGCCGCGTCGGATGACGTATATTCGATTGGACGTGAGATGTGTTCAATCGGATATACAAAGTCCGATATCTTGTCTTTGTTATTATGCCTTTATTTTATGCATATTATGTGTTCATTGCGCATGGGCTTAGTAAGTCGGATTAAAGGCCCTCCGTTTCACGGGGATAAGATCCTTTACCACGATGCTTCGCCGCGCTTCTTGTCATGTCACTGATTCTTTTGTACATCATTGCCTTATTCATGCATGTATTATGAAATTCCATATAATTGCATCATCTACCTTAGTCTTGGCTTAATGTATTACAATTTATGCATCCATGTTGTGACATTATTTCTTGTGGTATATCGGATGGAAACCCAGACGTAAATTCCGTAGCCGATTCCGAATGGACGGTAGTGCGGTCTGTACTTGGGATACAATTCCACGTACCACTTGGAAAAGTATTCACGTGCATGTTTGTGCTCATGTTAGTTGCATCCTTTAGCATCACATTATGGCATGTTCATCTTTAATGTAAAATTGCATCTTGGATTGGCATATTTAAATTCGTGTCTTTCTTCATCTTTTCAAGTTATGTGTTTGTATTAATTTCATTTATCATGCGGTTATTTTGACCATATTTTATATGCTTCTTTGCATAATGCGCCTATTACATTATTTGTTGTCATTTTGATTTCCTTATATTACATGCAAATGTTACCATGACGGTTTGTGTTTATGTTTACATGAATGATTGAATTCTTATGACGTTATGTGCTTGTTGTTGCAAAGGCCTACCTTTAAGCTTGTGAATTTGGCAATAAGATTTGATTCCATGTATGTTAGATGTAAACTTTATTTTTAAGCATGTGAATTTAGGATTGTGGTGCACTTGGAAATATATGTCATAGGCTTGGTTGGATTATTGCATAAATCTTTACATTACAAGTGGCATAAGTAAGGGACCATTCCGAACCCAATGGTTTGAGGTCTTCCCTTGCGAGGGGTGAGTGCGGCCTTAAATCTTTGTCCCGGTTCACACCGGGTGGCGACTCCCTTATTCTCCGGTTTAGTCCTCTGTTGGCTACTCTGTACTCCCAACTAGGCCCCCGAGCCTGGAACAGCATTGCGTCGCCCCAGTTTCCTGTGTTCCCACAGTGGGCATTATCGGATTCGGATTCGGATCGGACCGAATTCGAATCCGATCCGATCCGAAATGCCGAGGGTTGTTTGATTCATTCGGATCGGATCACCTTATCGAACTCGATCCGATAATTATCAGATCGGATCGGATCGGATTGGTTCGATCCGAATTCGAATCGGATCGAATCAGACCAATTCGATCCGAAATCATCCTATTTCGGATCGGATTGGTCCGATCCGATCCGAATTCGGTGGGTTTGAGTCAAAAAAATCGAGCGGATCGGATCGGATAAAATCTGATCCGAAATAATTCAAAATTTTTTTTATTTAATATGTAACGGCGTCGTTTTGCATATTAAATAAAAAAAAATATTCGATCGGATCGGATCGGATAAGATCCGATCCGATCCGAAATTCGTCGAACCGGACCAACTCGATTCGATCGGATTTGCTAATCGGATCCGATCCGATGCCCACCCCTAACAATTTATGAAACGCCATGTTGAACAATTCAGTAGTGGATGGCCAGACAACTTACAATAACTGCATAGCTTTTGAGAGGATTGAGTATTCTTACGAAACTTAAGAGTAGTAAGGATTGTGTCTGTTGTATGTGTCTTGATGGTAGAGTGTTGAGTTTCATCATAAATAAGTTTGTCGATTGCAGAATCCAAATTGGTCAATGAATTTTGATGAAGTAAATAGGCTCGAGTGGAATCAAATTTATTGTATAAAGTCATATGGAACTGAATCAACCTTTGGTAACCTCTGAAGTCTAAAACTTTCTCGACTTCTGTTGCTTTCTCCCATTATGATTATGAAATATTCAATTAATCCCAAATAAAGTGTATTTTGGAATGGAAATCTGTAATTGATTAATCATGTTCTTAATGCATTTGATGCATACTGCAGATCAACTTGTACTTATGTGATAAGTCAGTAACAATATATCGATTAGTATTAAAATCTCATAGAGACTTGGCTATGTTGAATCGCCCAAACTGGGATTGATATATGGCACTTATGAATTCCGAAACCATGTGATAATTTTGTGATTTCGGCTTTCCTAATCTTCAAGGCGATCGATAAATTTTTCAGCACTTCCATTTTCTGTTGAGCAAGTTCTAGAATATGACAGTGACATAGCACCAAAGTTACATTTCTTGAAAAAATTACACATAATTTGTGCCCACAAAATATAATTATGCCCATCTAGTGTGATTTAAAACAGTTGAGAGATATCTAATATGTCCATAGTAACACTGATATACTCAATGTTGGCAGAAATAGCCGCTAGGGTGGACAAAATGCAAAACTAGCATAAGTTTTCTAAGGGTTCAAAAATATTCTAGCTTTCAAGAATTTTAAAAACTAGCACTTAAAATTAGAACATGCAAAGATACCACAAAACTCCAGAAAATTGTAAAAATAACCTAAAACTTGAAAATTTTCAACCAGAACTTTAAATTTGCGAGAATGGCTAGAAAACGTTAGAAAATTACAGAGACAAAAATTTCGTAAATCATAATAAAATTACCCTTAACTATCGGGAATGCTAAGATTAGTCATGGTAGAGGTGTTCTGAGGGTTGCCAAAGGAAGAGCAGCTGATGAAGAGTGCTTTGGTGGTGACGGCGGCGGTGGCGTGTAACTCACCGGTGAGAGGAAGATCCCAAATTCTAGGATTTCGGATTCAGATTTTGTGTGATTAAACACAATTGAGAAGTTAATAAAATATTATAGGGATAGAGATGGACTGGACGGCGTGTTCTGAGTAAAACGGCAATGGATTTGTCACCAAAAACTGACTAGAACGCGACCGTGAATGAGACTCACACGCGAGTGTAACAGTGCATGTGGTGCACGCTTGGTGGTGGTATTACAATATAATGGAGCATGAAAGCAAATACGAAAAGAATAATCTATATATGTATAGTGATAACGAAATGTAATCTAATAGATTATGTCTTAATTATTTTCATAATTGTTGTCATACTTTCATTAACGGTCGTGTTGTGTACTTTTTCTCACTACTAATATTTGTACAAAATATAGATAAAATCATTAGTAAAATGATATCCTTCTTTTTCACAATCAAAATAACATTTGTTAGCACCTTTTTTATTGGCATGTGTCCGTGACAAAACAAGTTCAATTGAGTTGTAATCTTTCATGAAGATCTTTGTGCAATTGGACTGGTTTCTGGCTGCTGTGCATCAGACATACGTTCGTGGTGCGTTCGTTGCAGTGTTCGAACGGTTGGCGTTAGTGTCACGTTCTCTATTGGGTTCGAACGGGCGCATTCCAGAGAGCAAACGTTCGAGACACGTTCTTGTGGGGTTCGAACGGGAGCATTCCAGAGAGCTCACGTTTGTTGTGCGTTCGATTGACGTTCGAACGAGTCTTCACAGAAAGGGCGCGTTCGTGTAGCGTTCTAGTAAGCGTTCGAACGCGACTGCGATCTGAACGCGTTTTTGGCCTGCAAAACCCTAGGTTTTCACCCTACCTATAAATATAACCCTTAGCCGCCATTCTCAGAGTTGAAGCATATTTCTCTTGAGCCAAATATTCTCAAACCTTTCAACTCTCTTTGATTTCACCTTGAAGACTCTTTGAATCTTATGTCTTCTTTGTTAATGGTGAAATCCATTCTTTGATAAACCTTCAACACAACCTAACCCAAATTCCCTAATCCTTTAGAGTTCTTTAGGAGGAAGTTTGGTAGTCGGAGTTCCGGCGTCATTGGTGATATAATCTACTCAGAGACTTCAGAGGTTCTGAAGAAAACCGTGGGTCGCGGGCTTTAGGAGTTGCCTTGAGTTCTTGCAGTATAGAGGTACTTGAGTCGGTGGAGTTGCCACCATAGGTCTTGACCATCGCTGTAAGTTTTTCTCGATATAGTGGATTCGGGTGGTAGCCTATACCCGGAGTGGTTTTTTACTCGGAAGAGTTTTCCACTTCGTCACCAAATTATTGTTTGAATTTTGTGTGATTGATTTACTTTTCTGCAATTTCTATTATTGATTAATATTGTGGATTTTATTGTTGTTGGTTGAATTGGTAATTGCCTGTTTCTATTCCATAGTAGCAGTAACAAGACTTGTCCTGCTTATTGTTTATAATTCCGCATAGGGTCAGAACTTAGGATAACCCCGAATTTTCATTGGTATCAGCGCCTGAACTCGATCCTTGACCCATTAGCTATGGAGCGTAGTCAACCCTTAAATTGTCCGCCATTTTTTGATGGCACGGAATATTTGCATTGGAAGGTTCGCATGAGAGCGTTCCTTAAGTCCTTAGATGAGGGTCTGGATGACTGTTGAACACGGGTGGAAACCTCCCGTGTTATTGTGATGGGGTAGCTTCCCCTACAGATAAATTGACCTGGACCAATGACGAATTTGATGCTAGCAATAGGAACAGCAAGGCTGTTAATGCCATACATGGTGCTGTTTGTTCTGCTGAATTAGAAGAATCTCTATGTGTGAGATAAGCCAAGGATGCTGGGACATCCTCAGACTGTGCATGAGGGCACATCGTCTGTTAAAAATAGTAGACTCCAGGATCTTGCTACTAGGTTGAGGTCGCTAGAATGAAGGATGATGAGACCTTGATGAGTTTTATGTTGAGATTAACGATATTGTTTAACTCTAGTTTTAACCTAGGTGAGACTATTCCTACCAGTAGGATAGTTAGGAAAATCCTGAGATCCCTACCTGATAAGTTCCTACCCCAAATCACACCGCCATCGAGGAAAGTAATGACCTCGATCAGCTTAATTTAGATGAACTCGTAGGAAAACTGCAGGTTTATGAGAAAAAGCTTCCTGTTTATAGAGAGCCAAACATTTGCGATGAAAATCGCTAAGGAAGTTGTGCATGATTCGTCTGGTGATGATGATACATTCAAGGATTGATTTGGCCTTGTTTGCAAAGAAGTTTAAGAAATTTCTTAAACTTAAGAAGAGTGGCCATATCAGTAACAGGGATAGGAGGTTATGCCTAGAGAAAAGAGGTATGCAGGAAAGAGTCTAGAGAGGTAGGGTAGTAGATCTCGTGATGTCCAATGCCATGAGTGTGAAGGATATGGGCACATTAGATCTGAGTGTCCCACATATCTGAAGGCTAAAGTTAAAAGCCATGGCAGCCTCTCCCAGTTGTTCAGAATGTGGATATACCTCTGATGAGTCTCCTAAAGACAAGAACAATTATATGTCATTTACTGCTAGTGTGACTGATGATAGAGAGATTATTGTAATGATGCTGATTCTGAAGTCTCTCTTGATGAGTCTGTTGATGAGGATAGTCTTCAGGTAGCTTTTGCTGAACTGTTTAATGAGAGTTTAGCTATTAAGAAGACTAATATAGAGGTCAGTAAAAGGCTGAAAATTGTAGAGCTAGAAAAGAATGAAGCTCAAGCTAAATTGAGCAAAGCCTTTTGATTGTTGATGACCTAGAGGAGAGGAACAGAGGCCTAGTTAATAGAGTCCAAATATTAGAGACCGAACTTGAAAATGCTAGAACCCAGTTGTCCGCAGTTTCTAGTGGAAATAAAAAGTGGACGGTAATGTTAGGTATTATTTCTGAGCCTAACTGCAATAAGGCTTCTTCTTCCAAAGCTGTGCCTGTTGTTTGCAGCTAAACGTGACTTAGGTAAGAAATCTGTTATGTGTAGTCATGTTTCTCCTCCTGTTATTCCTCGTCATGTTTCCCAACCTCATTCTAGAGGTGTTATGGGAAAACCTCGCTCTCATCCGAGGTTTGTGCCTGTGTGCCACCACTGTGGCAAGGCTGGACATATTAGGCCTAAGTGTTTCATATTGCACAAGCAAAATAGAAGGCCTAAGAGTGTGTCTCCTAGATTTGATTCGTCAAATCTAATGTCTCAAGTTTCTGCACTAACCAAACAAGCTCATTTCTTGAGTGAGAAACTTGCTTTGTTGTCTGGGAACTCTCATGTGCATGAGGCCTAGAAAGGTTTGGGTGGGGAAGCAAGATGATTTCCCATCTACTTCTGCATGTCCTGATGGACATGATGAGAGTGCACTTCGGTGTAACTCTGCTTAAAAGATGCATTTTATTTTCCCATTGCATGTGTGTGTGCGTGTTTTTATGTTTTTGCACGTTTGTTTTATTTTCACAGCACAGGGCATGGGGTGTGTGTGGTGTGTCTTGTTTTTGTTATTATCTCTTGGTATATATATAAAACCCGGACATAAATTTCATATAGCCGATTCCGAATGGACGGTAGTATGATCTCACTCGGGATACAACTCCACGTATCATTGGATGTTTCGCAAGCCGTTTTGTGTCTTTATTTTTTTTGTGCTTTAAAACTGAAAAACAAAAAAAAAAATTATATATTTTGAAAAACCAAAAATATTTTTATTGCTTTTAGAGCATGAATAGCATGTGCATGTGATCCTGATATGTAGGATATATGATTATGCATGTATGATATACTGTTATTTTTCTTGATGCTCTATATACATAAGTGTGTGTGATAAAAAACCTTTGGTATATCATGTGCTTGCACATCACATACACATTTTTATTTATCAAGGCTTGGTCGCATGTATGAGTTTTTGGACTGGCAATCTAATTTCTACCATACTTTGTTTACTGAATAGTGTGACCTTTGACTAGATGACCTTGCTATCCCCTTTTGCAAAAGTAAAAAGAAATAATTTAAAAAGAAAAATGAGACTCAAGTGCAAAAGAGCCAAAATGGCCAAATTCAAAAGATAAGGGCAAAAACCCTTCACTCGAAAGAGTTGTTAAAAATGAGCTCATGATATTTCTGGGGTAAATAATATAGCATGCAACCAATGTTGCTTATTTTCAGGTCCTAGTGGTGCTGGGTTTGAACACCTATTTTGTGGACTTGGTTTGTTTAGAGATGGATTTATTTGGCTATGTCCAACTCATAAAATAAGGTCTTAAGCCTTGATTCGTTATGCACTTTATTTTTCACGCAAGTGCTTTATATGCTTTGGTGTTTATGTCATATGCATAAGTGTTGTATTTAGCCACTTTTAAAATGATGCATATTGTTTCATGTCATAAACAGTTGAATACTGACTGGGTATCATTGTATCAGCTTGAAATGCTGTTTCAGTCAGTTTTTGACAGGATTTTTATTTATCTCAGTATGTGCCTGTGTGTGCTTCATGCTATTGCATACCAACTTTTTTTCCTGTGCATTTTTCTGAGTTTTTGGTTTGCTTCCCGTGTGTTATTTTGCTAACTATATGTGCCTGTTAGTGTGGGGGAGTATTTCCTGTTTGTTTATGCTCTTGTATGTGTTGTCTCCTGTTATTTTTCCTGTTTCTTTTACCCTTTGTCATTTCGTGACAAAAAGAGGGAGAGTAATATATTAAGGGGGAGAGCCTTAATATATAGGAGGGAGCCGTAGAATATCCTTTAGATATCTCCGTTTTAAGGGGAGTTAAGATTAAGGGGGAGAAGGATTTCTACTTGTACATGAATGAGATTTTTACCTGCTTTATGTTCTATTTGATTATCCCAATGCTTTTCACGGTATATTGTTGTTTGTGGATGTTTCAGGTAGCATATATGTTGCTGCGGTGGCATTACTTTCAAGACTACTTGTTAGGTGTCAGATCGAGTCCATTTGTAATAAGTCACTGTTTTGATGGTTGACAGTTGACTATTTGCTTTTTGGGTCTATTACCGTAGTCTTTGTATTAGGTAGTGTTTTGTCACGGAATGCCAAAGGGGGAGATTGTTAGCACCTTTTTTTATTGGCATGTGTCCGTGACAAAACAAGTTCAATTGAGTTGTAATCTTTCATGAAGATCTTTGTGCAATTGGACTGGTTTCTGGCTGCTGTGCATCAGACATACGTTCGTGGTGCGTTCGTTGCAGTGTTCGAACGGTTGGCGTTAGTGTCACGTTCTCTATTGGGTTCGAACGGGCGCATTCCAGAGAGCAAACGTTCGAGGCACGTTCTTGTGGGGTTCGAACGGGAGCATTCCAGAGAGCTTACGTTCGTTGTGCGTTCGATTGACGTTCGAACGAGTCTTCACAGAAAGGGCGCGTTCGTGTAGCGTTCTAGTAAGCGTTCGAACGCGACTGCGATCTGAACGCGTTTTTGGCCTGCAAAACCCTAGGTTTTCACCCTACCTATAAATATAACCCTTAGCCGCCATTCTCAGAGTTGAAGCATATTTCTCTTGAGCCAAATATTCTCAAAGCTTTCAACTCTCTTTGATTTCACCTTGAAGACTCTTTGAATCTTATGTCTTCTTTGTTAATGGTGAAATCCATTCTTTGATAAACCTTCAACATAACCTAACCCAAATTCCCTAATCCTTTAGAGTTCTTTAGGAGGAAGTTTGGTAGTCGGAGTTCCGGCGTCATTGGTGATATAATCTACTCAGAGACTTCAGAGGTTCTGAAGAAAACCGTGGGTCGCGGGCTTGAGGAGTTTCCTTGAGTTCTTGCAGTATAGAGGTACTTGAGTCGGTGGAGTTGCCACCATAGGTCTTGACCATCGCTGTAAGTTTTTCTCGATATAGTGGATTCGGGTGGTAGCCTATACCCGGAGTGGTTTTTTACTCGGAAGAGTTTTCCACTTCGTCACCAAAATTATTGTGTTGAATTTTGTGTGATTGATTTACTTTTCCGCAATTTCTATTATTGATATATTGTGGATTTTATTGTTGTTGGTTGAATTGGTAATTGTCTGTTTCTATTCCATAGTAGTAGTAACATGACTTGTCCTGCTTATTGTTTATAATTCCGCATAGGGTCAGAACTTAGGATAACCCCGAATTTTCAACATTGTTTTCATCTTTATTTTATCTCGTCCTACCTAAAGCTTTCTTACATTAATAGAATAACAAAACTAATAATTACCATGTAAACACATAATTTATTAAAAAAATAAATTCACCTAAAATAAAATAGTTATTGGTAGCACATCAATTCATACATTATCCCTAGGGATATAACGGATTTGGTATGAAACAGAGATGCCAATATTTGTACAATCATGTCTTACTTGTTCAATCGAGTATGAAAAATTATACCAATATCTGAACCTAACGTACCAGACATGCTCATGATCCCTTTCACACGCGTATTTTTATCTTTAATAGTACAAGGATGGTAATATCCATACCGACCTGTCTAACCAATGAGCAGTGGTGAAGCCAGCAATTCGACGTAGGAGGGGCTGAGTGTGAGAAAATATGTGTTTTTTATATTATTTTTTTATATACTTTAAACAAAGTACAAACACTACCAAATATCAAAATAAGTAATTGATACAAAGAATCTAGAAATTCAATATGAATGCAACTTTGATCGAGGTGAGAATTGAATTCTCTGTCATTGAGACAATTTCAACCCTACCACAATGCTTATGGTTCTTAGTTCTCGTCTCCCAAAATACAACGATCACTTGTTCATATAGGAGCACTTCAAACAAGAAGAACAATGAACCAAACTTGAATGAATACTCTCTCTTTTTTTAATGTGAATCAAAGTGTTTAAATGAATTTTTGACTCTCTATTTTTGTCTAGCAAATAATAATTTTTTCAGCACCAAAAAAAAATATAATGAGGTCTTTATATAAAGATGGAGGGTTGTCATTGAAGAGACAACTTTATGTTTAAGGTTGCAATCTTCTAAATGGCTATACCCTTTCACTTGTGTCTAAACTAAAAGACACAAATTAAAAGATGTGTCTTTGCAATATATCATTTGACTTGTGTCTTTTCTAAAAGGCACAAATTAAAGGATATGTCTTTACAATAAGACACCCTTAAATTCATGTGTCTTTGAAAAAATATTTCCATTTTGAAAATATTCTAACAATGAGTTCTAACAATAACACATTTGAAAAAAAATTATAAAAATAATAGGTAGCAAGATTCTTCTATATATGAAGGCACCGTCTAAAAGTCGCTTGTGCAGGTTTTTCAAGTAGACGCTTAGGCAATATAACCAGTCAAAATTATTTATATATTAGATAAAATTTTGTATGTTTGACTAGTCAACTCACCCTTTAACTTATCAAATACAGGCTTATCAGATTGAACTACCAAAATGTCTTGTCCCGTCTACCACTTTAGATGGCATAGTAAGTTAAATATTTTTATACTTTCTCACCGCATATGCCACTTGAGAGATCGAATTTTGAGTATTGTAATTTTCTGAATGCACAATCTAATATCTAATCTTTATATGAAATTACAAATTAAAATAAGAATCATATCAAAATAAGTAATCTATTATAATAAGAAAACATATTATAAGCTCCTATTAAATAAGAAAAATATTATAATAATAAAATATATTATAATCTTTGTTTCTTTTAAAATTCTCTACTCACAAAATTAAAATATAAAAAACTTATTTGCCTTATCAATTTTTTTTTTTAAATGAGAGATGGCTTAAGCCCCCTCTCGTTCTTGGCTAGCTTCATCATTGTCAATGAGTATAAGGAATGGTACCCATATCTGATCTTAACACATTGCGTCTTGTGCCCTCATCTCGCATGAGTTATTGCCATCCTTACCCATCCTTATGAAGTTATGGAAAAACAAGAGTAGCTATATATCTTCCGCAAATTTATTATATTAGATTTTAAAAAAGAATGCACCGTCAAAAAATAACCATATTACATATAATAATTTTGTCTCTTTTAGGGATGATAATGGGGAAGGGAAAGAATGGATTGACATCCCGACACTTATCTCGGACAATCTTTAGGTGTTTCTATATTTTTTTCATCCCATTTTAATTGTTTTAGGGGGGAGAATAAAAATCCATGAATCATAAAAGGAGATTCTGATGAGCCATGAACCCCGAATAACAGATAATTTTATCTTAAAATAATTGAAGTTATTTAAAAATATTTTAAGCTACATTATGTAAAAATAAAGCATATATATCCAAAAAATTGATAATATATATTACACAAATCATTTGGATTGAACAAATGAAACACATGACCCTCTCCTTTATCTTTCTCTCACAATCAAAATTTTAAAAAAACCCACAATAATTATTGTTTTAGCATAAAACAAGATTACATATCAATGGTTGTAAACTATCATTTTTTTAATCACACTTTTTTAATTACAATACCGTATAGTTTTTCAGATTCATAATAATAATAAAAAATATGGAAATAAAAAAAAAAATCATCAACATCGCAAAAATCCCATTTGCTTTATTATTATTACACAATAAACGTAAAAACAGAAAACAACCGACAAACATAAACTTAAATTGAATCCTTATCCTGATTGAAGAAAGCAGCAGTTTTCTTGAGCAGAGCCACAGCATTTTCACTATTTGGATTGAACAAATGGAACACATGACCCTCTCCTTTAGACTCAACAATCTCCACATCGCCACTCCATCCACTCTCCTTCAACTTCTCATAATAAGCCAATCCTCTAGCACACAGCATATCCTGCTCCGCCACGAGAACAAGCACCCTGGCGCACCCCAGGCTCGCCAGGCTCGAACCAACGAACGGGTTCAGCCACGGATCATCGCACCCACTTGTGTTAGGACAAAGAAATCTCCACAATTTCTCAGTAAAACCTCTTGCTCCGACATCAGTTGATTCAGAGCCAACAGCTTCAACGCCCCAAAAGAACGGATGAAACAGAACAATCCCAACAACATTAACCCCGTGGAGAGTTTCTTGACCCAGTCTCATCGCCATGTGATGAGCTATATTAGCACCGGCACCGGCACTGTCACCGGAGAAAACACTCGCTCAAGATCAGCATATCTGTTAAGCCAAACTTCAGGGCCGTCTCCATTAACATGGGAAGCAACCCATTTGAGAGAATCCCATGAATCATCATAAGCGATAGGCAAGGGATACTCTGGGGCTCTGCGATAATCAACCGAGACTGCGATGATTTTAGCTTCAGCGACTAAGGCGTTGAGGTAATTTTGGTAATTTGGAGAAAAGGCGGTCTCGATGCAAAAGCCTCCGCCGTGAAAGTAAACAAGAAGAGGAAGTTTATTATGGTTTTGATCATTTGTGTTTTTGGGGATGTAGAGCCGAGCCGATAGATTATGTTCGGGTGAAAACACGACGTCTTTGGATTCAACGTTTGTTTTGGGATCAAGACATGGGGGAACGGTCTCGGTGCCCATGAGTCTTTCTATTTTGCCATCTTTGTATACTTTTAACAAAGGAGAGAAGTCAAGGGCGATTTCTGATGATGGGTTGGTGGAATCCATTGCAAAGAAGCAGAGAAAGAAAATGTGGATAGCGTTTGCTTGGTGAATGAAAGAGGACGAAGATGGTAAGGATTTGGCGAAGGGAAGCCCGCATATAATTTGAAAATTAAGAAAAATTAATATTCATTATAATAATTAAAAAAAAAAAACAGTATTCAGCTCAATTATTTCTGTGATGAATAATGATGTACATACATAAAGTTATACTTAAAGTTTTTATATCTCTCACTGTAGCTACGGTGAACTACAATAACTTATTGTAACTACAGTGAGAGGGGTAGAAACTTTAAGTATAATTTTAAGTTTTTTGTTTCTGTGATGTGCATGAGCTTGGCGATTTACAAATTTTACAAAATTAAAAATGATATTCTTATCATTATTTTTTTTTGGAATCGTTCGCCAAATCATTGTTTTTGGACTTAAACGAAACAGGAAAAATCTCCGACTGTCTCATATTCTTATAAAAAATGCACTTTATGGATTCGAAATCAGAATCTCAAGATGAAATATTGAGTCATGCACCATCAAATCACGCCTTATTATCATTATTCAATCAATAATGTATTATCAAATACCTTGGCATTTAGGAAGAGTTTCAAAAAAATGCTTATCAAAATGCCGTTGTGCTGCGGTTGGTTTAGTAGTCAATTCATTTAAAATAATTTGGCATATATAGGTCAAGGTCATGTAGGCTGTAGCTGGATGAGTGAAAGGTATAGAGTGAGCGTGTCGTATATTATTAATTGATACATTTATCAATTAATAATATACGACATTGAGATAGTTGAGGTCACATTAAAAAAAATATTGATAAATTTAGCATTTTTTATTATTAAATCTGTAGTTTCAATTGTAAAAATGGCTCCAACATTTTATTACTCAATTCATTTTCTATTCTCAATGTTCTTTCAGTTCAAACAAGGAAAAAGAAACTAATTGTTATTGACTCTTGAGGTAGCTTAATTATTCAAGGAAAAAAAATTATTAAAGAAACTTATAATCTAGGGAAAGAATAGAAGTATCAATAATATTGAAATCCGAAATGGCATTTGGAGACGACGACGATGTGTTGGAGACAACGACGAAGTGCTAGATTTCCGCCGACGAAGTCCTGGAGACGACGACCACGTGCTGGAGACAGCCGGCGAACTGCAGGAGCAAGGAAATGCTGGACAAAGTGAACCGCCGAAAAAGTGAACTCACGACGACGAAGTGCTGGAAATGTTGGACGAAGTGAAGGGGACGACGTGCAATTTGTTGAAATGTTTGAAGGGGACGACGATGTCAGTTGTTGGAATTTCAATTTGTTGAAATGTTTGAAGGGGTGTTTGGCAATGTGGGCAAATCGAACCATGATAAAAAGTTTAAGGCCAAAATGCAAGTTGAATTGTCGTTCTGAAAAATAGAGAGTATAATTATAAGTGCGAATATCATTTCTCTAATTCGATATATCATATATGTGCATTTAATCACTCTCTTTATTTCACCACCCATCTTTTGCTCGGTGGGTAAAGATGAATGATAAATGTACAAATTAGCACACTAAATTATGCAAAATTCAAAAAGATAAAAATATTTTTTTATTATGCAGTTATATTTTTTGGGGTCTTGTAATGAAAGAATTTTTTATCCTTTAATATTTATGTGTGATTTAATTTATATTTTTATGTGGGCATATCTAGCAGATAAATATAATATTATTTTGGTTGTCATGGCCCACATCTAGAACCTCCAAAAAAAAAAAAAATTGAAAAAGAAGATGAAGGCAGAAGAACACTACTAATGTTAATTAATTAATTAGGATGTGGCTATTTTTTTTTATTTCAATCTAGATACTAAAATTTTACCATTGATCTTATGCAATCCATGTTAACCAATGTTTTGAAAATCGGATCGAAATTACAGATTGAATCAGGTGAATTGGGAATCGACAGTGAGTCAGGTTTGGCTAAACATTAAAAATTGAATCTCTAAATAAAGTCAAAATGGTTAAAATCGGTCAATTGATTCTTAATTTTTTTTAAAAATATTTAATATTTTATAATTGTAATTAATTAAAATTATTTATAATGTCTTCAAATTTTACCTAATCAACCGATTGAAATAATGATTTATTGAATTTTTTATATCACCGATTTAATCATCAATCCGATTTTAGAGTTTTCTCAGGTCGGGTTTTTTTTTTTTTTTTTTTTTTTTTTTTTTTTTAATTTTCTTAAACCCGATTGGGTGGGGTCATGCATGTCAGAGGACTCGAAACCCGAAAATTTAAAGTGTAACTGAGTGGGTCGGGTCGGGTAGGAAAAACACATAATATATAATTTATGATACAATTTTGATAGGATTTGTAGTTAAACCAAATTATGATAAACTGATTAGAATGAGAAAATGGAAAAATCATTAATTACGGGCCGAGTCGGGTTAAACCCGATTTTATGTATTTAACCAGCAACCCAATCCGTTTTTACGAGTCGGATTAGGTTAACCCGAAATTATTTTTTTAACTTTGCAAACTCAATTGGGTCGGGTCATAGACCCTATGAACACCCTTAGTCGGATTTTTAAAATACGGATATTAACCTCATTTAATTGAACATCGAAATCACTGTTTCATGATGTTTCTTTCCTTTTTATCTTAGAATTTCCACTAGTCAGAATTTGGTGTTGAGTTGTTGACTAGCGTTTTAAGAATTGGTGTGAAAGTCTTATCAGTTACAATATTATTTTGTTATTTAAATGTGTAACCACCATGACTAATTATCAACGATCACTCCTCTACGCAATTACTTAATTAATCTTATAGCGCTTGATTAATGTTCAATCAGAAGACAACAAGCTAAAAAGGTTAACGAAACAATGCAAAGCCTAGTCCTGAAGGCCTTGGCCGAATCCTCATGCAATTTAAATGGAATAGAATCATTTCAAATGAACTTATTAGAAGAGGGTGCAAGTTATATTCATCTGACATAATTATTTGAAGACCGAACCCAGAACTAAAGAAGCAGTACTCAAGCCCAATATAGGAGGCGTGCACATATGGCTTAATTGGACTTGGCTTTTATTTTATGTTTTAGTTATTTGTTTATTTATTTATATTTAACAATAGGTGTGTGCGCCGTTCATTAAAGGCTCAAACACAAGCCTTG
Organism: Zanthoxylum bungeanum; assembly: GCA_019454045.1. Lineage (NCBI taxonomy): Eukaryota > Viridiplantae > Streptophyta > Magnoliopsida > Sapindales > Rutaceae > Zanthoxylum > Zanthoxylum bungeanum. The sequence goes on along the minus strand of SKCR01005842.1, from coordinate 52,963 downwards.
TCATATTTCAGTTATTAGGTTGGGTAGTTGGGCTACATGTCTTGGTGGGCAAGTAGAGGGTTAGCAAGATGGCCTTGGGCGTGTGAGTCCAAGAGGGGCATGAGATAAATGTTTTGATTAGATTATGATTTAGTTTTCCTATTTATTTTAGGGTTTTATAAGACATACTATATAAGTTGGTCTTAATTCATTAGTAAAATAAAATTTTCACACTTGATAATTTTGCAATTGTCGTGAACATTGTCTTATGAGAGAGTGAGTTTCTCTTGTTCATTGAATTTGAACATCCGACTTATTAAATGAGTTGCATCATTAGTGGCGTGTTCCTGCAAGTAAGGATTCTTTCGATGATTCAGAAAATGAATTTCAAAGGTAAATTCCTGGAGGGTTCAATCCGATCTTGGAATGAATTTTATTTTTACAAAATCATGATTTAATGTTCTTGAGGTAAACCCACCTCAGTATGTAACTTGATTCAGATAAGGAATTGATAGACAACACATGTGCACATGTAGAGGACTGTGAGGATGACGATACGTCAAGCCCCCAGATCCTAGTTTTCAGAGCTTGGAGGGTATCATAGATCCGCACCCCCAGTTTTAGTTCAGTGGCTTGGGGGACGGCGATACGTAACTCCCCCATACGTCAAGTTTTTCAGGGACATATCAGTTTTTAGATATCAGGTTTTTCAGAAAATAGTTTTCAGAGATCAGATTTTAGTAACAGTTTTCAGAAAACAGACATTTCAGAAATAGTTTTCAAAATAGATCTTTCAGATATAAGTTTACGGAACCAGACTTTCAATAGCAGATTTTCATAAAGATAAGTTTTATAAAAGAGATTTCAGACAAGGTTTTTCAGAAAATAGTTTTCGTATTAAGCTATCTTTGAATTTTGGTTTAGAATCCAAATATTTATATCACAATATTTCAGTTTTCGTCCACTCACTTAGATCACAGAACGATCTAACCCCCTCCCAGTTTCTTTGTTTTGCAGGTATTCTCGGAGGACGAGCTTGTGAGGACGGATACTGATGCAGTCACTAAGGTATGGAGTTCACCAGATCAAGTCAGAAAGAGTGAGAGTCCAGTCAGAGTCAAGTAAAAGTTATGTATTAAGTCTTTGGTTATATGATAGTCATTGTAAAAGTAAGTGTTATCGAGTACACAGTTATTTATGTTGAGTTTGCATATTTTGTTAATAAGTTTGGGCTACGGTCCCATTCATAAGATATTTAAACAGAGAAAAGAGTATTAGCATTGTTCATGATTAGAGAGTCAGAGGCTCAGGGGAATAGTACGGTCCATTCCCTGCCGGTAGCATCTCCCAGATTGGGGATGTTACAAAGATGGTATCAGAGCATGGTCTAGGGAGTCAGTGACTGCAGTGGGTAGAGTGTTGGGGTCTTATATACATAGTATGTCAGGGATACTTGTATGCGGGGCACTACCTCTCCAGTATCTGATCCTCGAGTACGTCCTCAAGATCCATAGACAGGTTAGTAAGCTTTCCCAGACTATTCGAATAGTATTTCTTGCGAGAATAACTATACTCTAGATCCAAGTTGAGAATTTCCCTGTAGCTATCCTGGCTTATCACCAGAAATTCAGAACAAGCTAAGAAACTAAATATTAAAGATCTAAGAAACGTTACCTTAGGGAGTGGGAAGAGAGATCTATAAGAAAAGTAAAAGAGGACGTACAGATAATAGAAGAATCAGAGACACAGAGTTAAATAGTAAAAGTGAACACCATAACTTGTAGTAAAGAAGAACATAGAAAGCCTGAACAAGAGTAAAATGCTGAGTAGACCTATGTAAAGTTTTTTCCCCTCCAAGAAAGATTTCTTTCCTCCTCAGAAATTCTTCTAAGTATATCCAATAGCTCTTGAGCACCTCATATAGATAGCGAGTTCTCCGAATAACCAAGGACAACCATAAGGCAGAAGAAGCAAGAAATCATGATTATTCGTGAAGGTTTCTGATAGATGTGAGATGCCATAAGGATGAAGATATTTTATATTCCCCAAACCCATGCCCGTAGGCAAATAAGACGGATGACGAAAGAAACAACGATTAGTTGCCCTAACCAAGGAATCCAATAGATAAGGCCTCGACCTACCCAGATCTTCACCCCTCCGTGATGCCAGTCAAGGAAGTTGTCCTGATGGAGGCTAGCTCATACCCACTTTACATGAGAAATAGACTCTACCAGGACACAGAGTACCAGAACAAGGATATCGAAATTCATCGAAACATAAGATGTTTTCCCTAGTCCCTACCAGCATAGATATAGATGACCGTAAGAAGCCCGACGAGAGTTTATCTTAAGAAATTAAAGACTTTAGAGGCCAGATTAGCTAGAAAAAGATTAAGGAAGTTTCCAAGGATGTAAAGAAGAGAACCCGGTATATCCTAAAGATCTAGACAAGATACCACAAGGTTTGCAGTACTAGTAGAAGTCCATAGAATAGATTAAACTTAGTAGAACCTACAGAACAGCCCAAAGCCAATAGATAACCGTGGAAGTATAAAGAATAGACCCGTAAAAATTGGAGATATTTAGAAGTGACAAAAGTATTAGTATAGACAGTAGAATAAAATGCCATAACTGGGACTTATAGCAGAGAGCATAGATCTAGGAATTAGTCAAAAGAACGAATCACCACTAGCCTCAGTAGCATGGCGTAGAGCCAAAGAGATAGGATCTGAAAACAGTAAGAAGGAAAACAGAAGTGTCAATAAGATTCAGTATGTATAGAGACGTGGGTAATGTAGCTTGGAGATAGCAAGAAAGAGTGAAGACTCTAACCAAGCCAGTGAGCATATGCCCACCCCCAACTTAGAGCCCAGTAAAGAGAAGAATTAGTAAAGTATAGCAATGGATAGATTAGATGAATAGCGATATGGCCAAACATCCAAATCGATAAGCCCAAATGAAATATAGATAAGAAGCATGAAATAGAATAGTTTGAAGCTACAATAAGTTAAGCTAAGTCTAGAAGCTATCGTTGAATTAAGAAACCCTTAATAAGTAAAGACTTAGAAGTACGAAAGGACCAGAGAGAACGACTCTTAATAGTGTAGTACATGACTCATAAGAGTCTCATTATATTGAGAAAGAAGAACTAGATAAGAGTGACACCTAAACCAAAAATGATTCAGTAGAAGAGGCCTTAAGTAATTAAAGTTGATAGAATTTTTATAAAAGTAAATGTGTAAGGAGTTTAAGGAACTAAGATGAGAATGGAAGTCAAGTGACAGAACAAAACTTAGTAAGGAAGAATAACAGAGGGAGTATGGTAAGAGTTTGAGAGAGTATGAACCTTATGGAGGTTCACAATAAGAGGTGGTATCATCGATAATGGGAAAACGAATTAGTAGTAAAGTTGAAATATGAAATTCAGATAATTCCTAGTAGTAGTACCCTAGTGGGGGAGCCAACACTAGACATGTAAACAAAAGAGTCATAAGCTTATAGATGAGCATCATAAGCAACTACAACACATGTACCTAGTGAGAACACCACCATAGGAAGACTCCAGGATAATCCCCACCCTCCCAACCTCTGTTAGACAATAGTAGCAGTGATGGACCTGGAAGGTTGCCTTAAGATACTCACAGGAATAAATGAAAGAATAGTGAAAGAAGACCGAGACATAAGATCTTCAAGCGTAGCTTAATAACAGAATAAAAGTGAGTGACTGCTCTGAGTAAAGGAGTTAAGAAAGAAGTTGTTCAAATTGAACGGTATAGAGATAAAGTAGTGGTCAAGTAATGACTGAGATGTAAAGGAGCATCGATAGACGTGACTAAGGGAATGTAAGAAATGATATCCTTCGAATAAGGAAACAAAGACATAGGCCAGACAAGTCCCAGGAGTATAACAGAGCAAGAGAGAAGATAAAAAGGTCAACAAGTAAACCGATGGAAATGAATCTGTCGAGATGATAAGAGAAAATACTAAGTAAGCAAAAATAGAAGAATGAAACAACAAAGGTTTCCTAGTATCAGCCTAAACCACATGTATAGGGTGGTTTAATAGATTTGTAGTATAGTACGGATTCGAGGAGATAAATTACTGTAATATTGCAATTAGTATAGTAGGTGAATCATCAAGATACGGTAAAATTGCATGTATTTGAGTAACGACCCTTGATAGCACTAGGCTATGGAAAATAATTTAGTGTGGAACACCGTAACCATATTTATAGTAACAATGAAAGAAAAGTACATAAGAGTATGAGCTTTATCCAGGATCAAATTACCAGCGTCGATGTTAATAGCAGGGAATGCGGTTTAGGCACCAATGTGCATACAATTAAGCATGAATCTGTAGCCAATTGAGGAGGACCGCTAGAAAACTACCCATAAACAACATTTCAAGAACAAGCATCATCGGTAGACGATATCAGTAAGCTAAGAAGCCTTAGGTGATATCATAAGCAGTTGAAGCTTGACAAGGAGAATATAGAGAGTTAAATAGCTAAGACATGAGAAAGAATATTAAGATCAAGTTAAACAAGTGCTACTAAAGGAGTATCGAGTACAAGCATTGTTAAAAATGACAAGGATCACTTCTGTAAACTTTCTGATTCTGAAAAAAAAACATGGGAAGCCTAACCGTGAGACACCAGAATCTCTAGTGAGAGTCAAAAGTACTAGCTGAGGAGAACTCGATCGAGTCAAGTAATTGTTGAATATAACTAAAGATCTAGAGAAAAGGATTTCCTTGGAGACAGAGAAGGTTGAACACGACTAGAGGTTCAGAAATAAGGTAGTCGATGATACCTAGCGAAGATCTAATGAAACAAAAATGAGGTGGTACCTCTTAGTAAAGAACTTAAGGGATATTCACTGAGGCCACGAATTTTGAAGCAGTTTACCCAAGTATGACATAAAGTACGATGTATAAGTTAGATATTAAGAATGATGGATAATCTCATATGCTTACTAGTCAATTGGTAAATGATCAGTCGGGAAAATGTCTTCGTATTTAAGCCAAATAGAATCCCCGATGATACAGAATGGTTACAACTCAGTACGAGTTTTTACAGACAAATTTGTTAAGGTTGGTGTTCAGAGTACCAATCCGGATCGTATTTATGTCCGATTCATAAATATGAGCAATTCTATTTTCCATAATATTACTAATTTAATGGTAGCACCATTGTCTTTTATACACTTATTCGATCTAATTACGATTAGATATCTGATTATGATTAGATCGAAACTAAATCTGGTTTAATGATACATGTATATTAGACAAAGACCCTAGGATTTATAATATAGTGCGCAGTTGCGACGTAGTTTGTAATTGACATTGGGAAGCACACTATAAGATGTATATCCTTAAATAAAGTTCCTGGTCAAGATTTACTAACACGGGTCGGTTAGTAAAATCCACTGAGATCAGTACATGTCATATATCATGACTTGGTCCTATGGTTTATCCCACTGAACCATGAGTCTAGGGAGACTCGTATAGACATGTAGGTATTTATTTGATAAACACTGAATGACTCACTGAAGATTTCCTAATATATGATATACCAACGTCAATAGGAATCTTCTCGAGTTGAACGAGCATAGTGGTCCTTCGACTTTAGATACCATAGTGGGATATATGAGTTATCCTCCACACTTTGATGGTAGTCACGTCACCGATCTATTCTTGATCAGACCTCCGCCTGTTCGTTGGTGTCGACTGATTCTCATGATATCCAGTGCATATCAAGATAGGATCTGTCAGTCCCGTGTACAGGGCATAGGCATCCGCACATTTTTACGATCTAGTAAATCCATGGCCGTGGTATAACTTCGGAAATTAATTCAGAGTGTTATTTAGAGATCGTAAATTGAAAGTCGACTATATTATACCGAAGGGTTTGACGTTTTTATCTATACCCCAAGTATAATATGGATAGTCTGTGACGGAGGGATTATTCGTATGCACTGACCTCTACTTGCATAGTTTAGCGAGATTATCTGTGGTCGTCATAATCCATGAGTGGGTGGATTATGGACACGAAATTGGATTTCATGACGGATAAACCTAAACTTAGAGAGTCCCACAATATGAAGTGTACTCGTTGAGCACTTGGGCAACGCGATATGAATAATACAGATTATTCATAATACTTCACCGGATTAAGTGATTTAATTCGGATCGTTTAATCGGTTAAACAATAACACATGCATTAGGGGATTTTGGCCAATCGTAATTATTGTGTATTTGTATTTGATACATAATATGATTAAATACACATTAATTAATCGTCAAATGAGATTTTGACACATGCCATAAATATATGTATTTGTTTTTTACTGTAAATAAAAATACATATATGATAATAATTACATTAATTGATTATTTGGATATTTAATTGCTAAATATTTGAATAATTAATTAATTAAACTTTTTCATAAATGTTATGAAATTTGTTTATTTATTATTTTAACAAATGGCATGACTTTAAATTAGACAAAATGTGTACAAATTTGATTTGTTACTTAAAAGCTTAATTCTTTTAAATGACCAATATACCCATCCTTTATGCCAAAATCGGTCACAAGGGTTTTTAAAGGGAAAAATTATTTTCTTCATCATTCTTTCTTCATCCATGGCCGACCAAACACCAAAATAATCCCTAGGATTTGCTTCATCAAATCCATGAAGAATCAAAAGAAAATTCAAGAAAAATGGCTAAGGAATTGGAGGATTAAAGGTAATCTACCAAAACCCTAAGCTTGGAAATTTAGTTTATTGTTTCTTGAGTTGTTAGAAGGGTTCTAGGGTTCATTTGATTCTGAAATTTTTGGGCTTTTGGTTGTGGATGATGGATTGGAAGTTATATTGCATGTGTGAAGTAGTTTTGGAAGTCATTAGTGTAATTATTGTCCAAATTGTTCATTTGATGACATGTTGCCATTCTAGAGTGTTATGACCACTCTTTTAATGCCTATAATTGTTCATTAATATGTGGTGACTTGATTTGGTGTTTTGATTAATTGGATTAATCTTGAAATTTTGAATTTAAAGCTTGAAAAATGGAAATTTCAGTTTCTGGATCAGTTCTGGTAAAACTGGAAATTTTGTGATGAATTTAATGTCATATGAATGTATTGGATGTGTTTTGGGAGTTTGAACAATTTCCGGAAAGTATTTCGGAGTTGAAATAAGCGAAAACGGGTAAAAACGGCGTTACCGGGTGACTTTTGAGCCAACCGGGTGACGACTGTCCAAACAAGGAGTTCTTCAATATTCGGGCAACTCATGAACTGTACTAACACTATTGGGACTAACCTGGGCAATTTCCATAAGTGTCTGGTGGTCGGTTCGGTCAAAAATGCGTTTTGCGTCATTTTGCTGAAAAAAATTTTCGTTAAAGTTTCGTGACGTTTCATTTAGTTTTATGTCGCTATTTGATGTCGAATAAATAGGTTTGGGTGAAATATGAATAAATTATTCATATTAGATATTGAATAATTTATTCGATAATTTGAAAAAGTTTTAAAATTATGATTTGGCCCGAACCGCGCTTTCGCTGCGCCCATCGCCCAAAATCCCAACAAAATTAGCCTCCAACTCTAGTTATAACTTCCAAGTCATAGCATTCTAGGTTCAGAATGATCATCACATTGTTCTGTGGTATAATGATAGCACATGAAAAATCGTCGGGAAGTGGTATAGTACAATGGATGAGACTAAGGCAATATGTATATAGTCAGATAAAGCTGGTGGTTTATAAGGAACTCACAAATCTTGTTATCTATGATAAGATTCCAAGTTTAAAGAGGATTTGAGGACGAATCCTATTTAAGGGAGGAAGAATTTGTAACGACCATAAATTTCAACTAATGTTATATTGTGGGATAAGTGTCGCATAATATAAATCATGTTTGGAAACATATACCCTCGTGAGATGACTCTGGGAACAATCGGTAAATTTTTCGAGAATCCGATATTAGATGCCACGATATTCCACTCCGGACAGCCCATGGTATTTGGGCCGTAACTTTCTCATACGAACTTCAATTTTTATGAATGTTATATCGTCGGAAAGCTAAGATCGAGATCTACAACTTTTGCGTTGAATATTGTTGCAAATTCGAAACAGAAATGAGCTAAAAATGCAGATCAAAAATTCAAATGAATAGTACCCGAGGGTCATTCTAGAGAATTCTCAAAGTTTCTACAAAACTCTCAACTTTTCTCTATTTTTGACAAAGTCAAACAAGTCCAAGTATAAAAAAGGGGTTAATATTTAACATTTCACCAAAAAAAATTAGAAAAGAGAGATATGAGAAAATGTATGAGAAGAAGTGGAAGAAGAAGAAGAAGAAGAAGAAGAAGAAGAAGAAGAAAATGGATAGAAGAAAAGAAGAAAGAAATAATAGGGAAGAAGCAAAGAGAAGGTTTGACATCCATGAAACTTGAAGGATGAGCAAAATCAAGTGGATTGAGGTAATGCTTTTTGACCCAAATCTTGGATTGAGTAGTTTTGTTGAGTTAATGGTGTAAGAATGTTAAGAGCACAATAAGCATAGCATTTAGTGACATATGAGCATGAATTGATTATGTTGAGTAAGGATCAAATACATGGGAACCCTAAGTTTTGAGCTAATTAGGACTTTGAGATTAAAGGGTTAAATTGAATTGAAATGTGTTGTTTAATAAGTATTTACATTGAATTTTATAGCATTGATGAGTAGATATTATAATATGGAAGTGTGGAATGATTATTGAGTAAACTAGGCCTGGAGAATTGAAGTCAAGGCCAGAATTTGGCCTCGCATCGTGACACAAGTCATCGTACGTCACGACGCGTACTGGGAAATTTGTAAATATATTGATTCAGGAATGCACGCGTCGCGACGCGCAAAGAGTTGCGTCGCGACAAGACCTGAAAATTTGAAAATCACATTTCTGGAAGCATGCACGTCGCGACGCAAAGACAAAATTTTCTAGAAATAATTTCAATTCATTCCAGTTCCACCCCAGCACGTTAGAGGTCGCCCTAAGGGTCTCGTATCAGCTTGTATATATATAACGTCATGATATAAGTGTGATATGTCTTGTGAATAATAAAAACACTTGAATAGATAGACTCGATTCGATTCAGAATACGTTCCTCAGTTCATTTTCTAATCAAGTTATTAATTATTGATCATCGCAGGAACTAATGCTTCTTCAGCAAATGAGTAATGCCAGCCAGATTCCAAAATCTGTGAGTGGACCTCTTTTCTCAAACTCATTTTATTTATCAAGTTTTGAATTCAGACTTACTTTTTGAGCATATAGGACGTTAGACATAATTTTATCACATATGCTTTTCATACAGTGATGTTTCAGAAAGATTGTTTTTAATAGCATGAGTTTTGAAATTTTTAGAGGCATGAGGGAAAATCCACCTCAGTATTTAACTTATGGAATTGACGGATGACATGTGCACATGTAGAGGATTAGGGGGACGACGATACGTAACGCCCTCAGATCCTAGTTCAGGACTAGAGATGACAGATGCCCCTAGATCCTAGTTTTCAGAGCTTGGAGGGTAGCATAGATCCGCACCCTCAGTTCTAGTACAGTGGCTTGGGGACGGTGATACGTAACGCCCCAAGACCATTAGTTTCAGAGACAGTAGTGGCATGCTTTGGGGGACGGCGATACATAATGCCCCAAAGTCATGGATTTGCACTCCTGGCTCTAGTTAGGTGTATGAGGGGACGGCGATACGTAACGCCCCCATACGTCAAGTTTTTCAGAGACAGATCAGTTTTCAGATATCAGGTTTTTCAGAAAATCATTTTCAGAGATCAGATTTTAGAAATAGTTTTCAAAAAATAGATATTTCAGAAATAGTTTTCCGAATAGATCTTTCAGATATAAGTTTACAGAACCAGACTTTCAAAAGCAGATTTTCAGAAAGATAAGTTTTGTAAAAGAGATTTCAGACAAGGTTTTTCAGAAAAAGATTTTTCGTATTAACCTATCTTTGAAAGTTGGTTTAGAATCCAAATATTTATATAATAATATTTCAGTTTTCGTCCACTCACTTAGATCGTAGAATGATCTCACCCCCCTCCCAGTTTCCTTATTTTGCAGGTATTCTCGAAGGATGAGCTCGGGAGGATGGATACTGATGCAGTCACTAGGGTATTGAGTTCACTAGTTCAAGTTAGAAAGAGTGAGAGTCTAGTCAGAGTCAAGTAAAAGTTATGTATTAAGTCTTTGGTTATGTGATAGCCATTGTAAAAGTAAGTGTTATTGAGTACACAATTATTTATGTTGAGTTTGCATATTTTGTTAATAATTTTGGGCTACGGTCCTATACATAAGATATTTAAACAGAGAAAAGAGTATTAGCATTGTTCATGATTAGAGAGGTAGAGACTTAGGGGAATAGTACGGTCCATTCCCTGCCGGTAGTATCTCCCAAATTGGGGATGGTACAATGGATTAGAAAATTTATCACTGATTTGGGAGTTGTCCCTAGCATCGAGGATTCGATCCCGTTGTTATGTGATAATAGTGGTGCCGTTGCATAGGCAAAAGAATCGAGAGCGCATCGGAAATCGAAACATGTGGAACGAAAGTACCACATTATTTGTGAGATCATCACTCGAGGAGACGTCGCCATATGCAAGATATCTGGAGAGGACAACATAGCAGACCCGCTTACGAAGGCCTTGCCTCTGAGACTATTTGATAGACATGAAGAGGCGATGAGTATTAGATACTATCAAATTTGGCACTGGAGTAAGTGGGAGAAAATATTAGAGTTGGTTCTCGGCGCGCTAAATTTTGTTGTATTTATTATAAATACGATGTACATTTTATTTTACTATGAATAAAATTAAGTAATTTCATCAATATAATCTTTTAAATGATAAAGGCGTAAAAGACCTTAGAATTAATAGTTGTGACATAATTGCAAAAGCGCTACAATTGTTACTGAGAAATGTCACAATATAATTCATTCTTAAAATGTTCCTGGTCAAGGTTTACATACCTGATCAATTATTAAACCCATGAGACCGGTATGTGTCGTATATTAGAATTGTTCTAATGGTTTATCTCAGTAAACCATGAGTCTTGGGAGACTAATATAGACACATAGGTATTTATTGGATAAATATTAAACGACTCATTCGAAGATTCCTGATAGATGGTACACTAACGTCAATATGAATCTTTACGAGTCGAATAACATATTAGCTCATTTGACTTGTGATACCACAGTAGTTATGTGAGATATCCTCCATACTTTGATGGCAGTCACGTCTACGATCTTTTAAGATCAGACATCCGTCTATTCATTGGGTATGGACTGATACTCACGATATCATGTGATGTATCCAGAGAGGATCTGTCAGTCCCGTGTACGAGATTTAGGTGTCCAATTTGTGATTCTTTGAAATCCTTGGTCGAGGTATGATTCGGAAACGAGTTCCGAATATTTATTTAACAATCATAACTATGTCGCGACACATGAATTGTTCATAGCGGAGATTTGATGTTTAATCTATATCTCCGGAACAATTCGGATAACCAATGATAGAATGATTATATATATGCAATGACTTCGACTTGGATGGTTTAACTTGATTATATGTGGTCGTCGTAATTTATGAGTGGACGAATTACGGACATGGAAATGGTTTTCGTGACAGATAAACTTGAACCTAGAGAGTCCCATAATATAAAGTGTACTCGTTGAGTACTTGGGCAATTAATTATGGATAATTCAGATTATTCATAATTTACACATGGTATTAAATAATATGTATTTATATATGATACAAATTTAGATTAGATACACATTATTAATCCATTGGATTTTGACACTTGTTTTATTATTATTATAAATAATTAATTAATTATTAATAATAATAATAAAATGGAAGAATATTCTGGGAATATTTCTACATGTATTTATTTTATCTTTTTTAATAATTAAATAAATTGATTAATTTGTTAATTAATTTATTTTAATTAAGAATATTACATGGAATATTCTTGATTTTTGGTAAATTTTGATTTGCCAAACTATGGAATTTTGACACATGGTTTTTATTTAAAAATATCAAAATAATAATTGATTTTTGGATAAGATCAAAATTGTGTCAAAATATTGGCCTAAAAAAATTGATTATTTTTGCTGAAAAATCCTTCAATTTTCGGCCAACATGGAAATTACTATATAAAAGAAAGTTGTCTCATTTTTGCAAGGTTTTTGAACCACTCTCATGTGTTGAGAACAATAAAGAAAAAATGGATTAGAGTTCTAAATAAATTGATCAACACCAAAGGAGAATAAATTGAAAAAATTGGAAGTTTGGAATTAAGGTAATGGAAGTTTCCAATTTCTAATTTCTTAGTTTGTGTTTCTTAAGTATGAAAATATGTATTGGATATGTATTTTGCATGTTTTAAAATATATATGTATCGTGGATATGTATGTATATGAATCAAAAATTTGGTGTTGATTGATTAATAATCTTAATAGTTTTCTTTATAAGCATGTGTATTAAGATTAATCAGGCAATTAATCTCAAAATTAAAAATTACCATTCTAGAGTGATGTTGCCACTCAAATATTGCCTGGAATTATTCTTGAGGCTTTATATTGTTGTGATTAATTTTGGTGAAAATTAATTGGATTAATTATGTGAATAAATTGAATTTTTGCACGCAAAATGGACAAAAATAATTCTGGATCAGATCTGATGTTGGGGATGTAAATCAGAATATTTTTCATGTAAAAATATGATATTTGGATGATTTTGGATGTGTATTGGGTGGTGGATTAATTCCGTAAATTGTTTCAGGGCGAAAATGCGAGAAAACGATGAAATTCATGTCGAAACGAGCTTGCTGCGTCACGGCTGTGAAACTAGTGAACTAGGCACTGTTCGGGCAGTCCAAGGGCTAACCGATCACTGCCCAAGTGACCGAGTTGGCCCGGCTCAGCGATTGGTCAACTGGTTTGATTGTTTTCCTGTTACGCGTTGTATTTATCGAAAAATATTTTCGTAAAATAATTCATCGTGTAACAAAATATATTATATTATTAATTGTTAATAAATAATATATTTAAACTACTTTGAGTGAATTAATAATATTTGATATTAATTAATTCGCTCGGAAAAATTTTAAAACGTTTAAAGACCATTTTTTCCTTCCATTGCGTCTTCCGCTGTGTTCACTCCAACAAAGAAAAGTGTTAGTGCTGTGTTCGTTGAAGCGTTCTAACGTGTGGCGTTAGTGTCATATTCGTTGTTGGGTGGGAACGAAACTTGGCTGAATATTCCCGTGCTTGGTGCGTCCTTTAGTGCGTTCGAATGAAACATTCCAGAGAGCAAACATTCGAGGTGCGTTCGAGTAAGAGTTCGAACGAAACCTTCTAGAGAGCGCGCATTCAACACGCGTTCGAGTGGCGTTCGAACGCCCATGCAGAACAGAGTTATTTTGGACGTATTTTTAACCTATTTTGTTATTGGGAAGCCTATTTTTTGCCCTACCTATATAAAGAACATATAGCCACCTTCCCCTAGGTGTTGAAAATACATTCTCTCAAAGCTTCAAACCTACATAACTTTTCAACCTATTCTTTTCTCACATTGAAGACTTCATTAATTTCCTTGTCTTCACTTTTGTGGTGAGATTGATCCTTATTAAACCATCAACAGAAATAAAACCAATTTTCCTAATCCTTCAGAGTTCTCTAGGAGGAAGTTTGGCAATCAGAGTTCCAGCGTTTAGAGTTGCAGAGTTGATCCACTCAGAGACTTCAGATATTCTGAAGAAAACTGTGGGGTACGGGCTCAAGGAGTTCTTCGAGTTCTTGCAGTCTAGAGGTACTAGAGTCGGTGGAGTTGTCACCATAGGTCTTTTACCATCACTGTAAGTTTTTCTCTTGATATTGGATTTGGGCTGGTAGCCGAGATACCTGGAGTGGATTTTTAGTCGCACAAGTTTTCCACTTCGTCAACAAAATTACTATGTTGATTTATTTATTGCATTAATTTTGTTTGCTTGGATTTATGAACTGTTAGACTTAAGAGTGGTTGTTAATTTATTTAATTAATCCATAGACACATTAACTAAGACTTGTCTTAGTTAATTGTGATAATTTCCGCTTAGGGTCAGAATCTTGGATAAATACGACGTTTCAAAGATATACGTGTGTGTGTGGTGTGAGTAATAATATATATATATATATATATATATATATATATATATATATAATATATATATATATAAAATGTAAAATAATAATATTATTAAATATTATATATATATATATATATTTTTTTATTTTGTATTTTTTCAATTCACCGACCGATCGTTATTCGGTCGGTAAAATGACTAATTTTTTTTTATAATTATTTTCTTTTAGCAACCGAATGAATATTCGGTCGCTATTTATTATCAATTACCGACTGAAATTTCGATCGGTAATTATTGACAGTATAAACTGGGCTAAATTATTCTTCTGAGCCATATTACTAACCGACTATGAACTGAATATTCGGTCAGTAATATTTTGGTCAATAATAGATCGGTAATTTATCATAAAATATTTTTATCTCTTTCGGTCGATATTTGATCAGTAAATATCAAAAATTTATCCACCGAAATAATCCGTGGGTAATTCGATATTTTTTTTATAGTTATTATTGTCCCTACAGCCTGTACTGTAGCCATGTGACCCATGTCCAATAATTATATATGTTTCTTTTTGGTTGGGTAGGTGCCAGGTCGTCACAATTTCTGACAATAGAATAATAAAATCTAACAAATGCCTATCCGAATCTCTTTGTTAATTTAGATGGCTTGATTTATTTGTTTTTTTCTTCAAATTTATCCCATAATTTAGCAAAGAATTGGTGTGTTTGTTAGATAGTTGTTAGAATATATTATTCTATATGTGAGAAAGTCTCAACACAATTAAGGTATTGGTGTCAAAGTCTAATGTGAGAAAGTCTCAACACATTCGAGTTAACACATTCTATAGTACCAAAGTCGGGTAATGCTATGATACTTAAGGGTATCAAATACTCTCGGGTTTAAAGTTGCATGTTCAATGTAATTTTGAGCTTTAAACATGCAACTTCTACCAATAAATATGCAATTGATTTCATGTTTTAAAAAATTTCATGTTTTAAAAAATTTCATGTTTATTGATATAATTTACATATTTAATGCTCAAAATTACATGTTCAATGCTCAAAGTTGCATTGAACATGCAACTTTGATACCTTGTGTATCACAGACATGCCCACCAAAGTCTTACACAATGGATTTTGCAATTGATGTCTCAAATCAATGATCACATATTTCAGTTACCTTCTTATTAAGACAGCATTTTGCTAATATACCTTGTGAAATTGAAATTAAAACCATTGAAATTAAGATGTGGTCATTAAAGTTGGAATTTCTATCATTAAACATAAAATTGATACATATTTTTTGTTCAGTGTTATAAATTTCAAATTTAACAACCCACTTTTTAATTTTAATGGACTTTATTTCAATTTCAATAACATCCAGTACTATATATAAAGATAACCATTACAAGAAGGTAAACTATTTTTTTGAAGATTAAATTCATTCACACATAAGAACATCAAAATGATGTAATTACACGACTATAATAATTCGAATACAAACTTAGTATATTCTAAGACTTAAACTTAGTTAATATAAAGCCTACTGACATATATAAAAACAATCTTAAGTGTTTCCCCTAACTAGTAGGGTGGTCTTCCTATCACAGTCTTAGCCCAAAATCGGTGACTATATATATCTAACTAAAAATTAAAGATAATTAATAGATCTATGTGAGACAATGCAACTGTCCTGGGAAGCTTCGTAGAGCTCCAATTTTTCATCACTAGATCTAGATTTTCTTATTTAGCATGCACCAAATCTTTTATATGTTGACAAAAAGATTATTATTTCTATAAAATATAAAATCAACACAAAAATTGGACATTTATGTGGATTCCTAGAACAACAGATCTGCGTATCAAAAAATCACACAACAACAAAAAAGAAAAGAAAAGAGAAAGATGAAGAATATGGAGGGAAAGAGAAAAAAGAATAAGAAAAGATGTAGATGGGGAAGAGAAGGCTGGTGTTTGACAAGGTAAACTTTTAGAACAACTGAAACTGAAACTGAAACTGAAAATAACTCTGACCACACAAAAAAAAAAAATTAAAAAATCAAGGCTTATCCTGATTGAAGAAAGATGCAGTTTTCTTGAGCATATACAGAGCATTTTCACAGTTTGGATTGCGCAAATGGAAAATATGCCTCTCATCTTTGGACTCAACAATCTCCACATCACCACTCCACCCACTCTCCTTCAACTTATCATAATAAAACCATCCCCTAGCTCTTAGCAAATCCTTCTCCGCAACAAAAACCAGCATCCTGGCGCACGGCATGCAAGCTAGGTTCGAACCAACCACCGGATTAATCAACGGATCATCGCAGTCACTTATGCTAGGATACACAAATCGCCACAGTCCCTCACGCCATGCTCTCAATCTAACATCATTTGTCTCGGTAGCAATAGGGTCCTTGCCCCAGAAGGACGGCTGAATTAAAACAATCCCAATTACATTAACCCCGTCGAGAATTTCTCTACCATGTCTCATCCCCATGTGGTGCGCTATGTTACTGCCAGAGCTGTCACCGGCGAAAAACACGCGATCAAAGTCAGCAAAATGGTTGAGCCAATCTTCAGGGCCTTCTCCATTAACATGGGAAGCAACCCATTTGAGTGCAGTCCATGAATCGTCGTGAGCACAAGGGAGTGGATTCTCCGGAGCTCTTCGATAATCAACCGAGACTGCAATGATGTTGGATTCAGAGACCAATATGTTTAGGTAATTATGGTAAGCAGGAGAAAATGCGGTCTCGACGCAGAAGCCTCCGCCGTGAAAATAAACCACGAGAGGAAGTTTTTGGTTTCGAATAATTGTGTTTTTCGGAAGGTAAAGCCTAGCGGATAGAGCTTGTTCAGGAGAATACACAACGTCTTTGGAATCAACTTTTGTTTTGGGATCAAAGGATGGGGGAACGATATCATTGCCCACCAGCCGCTCTATTGTGCCGTCTTTGTATATTATTATCATTGGAGAGAAGTCGTAGGCGATTTCTGATGATGGCTCCGTAGAATCCATTGAAGCAGAAATTGTGTGAATTGGCCTTTTTAATGAATTTGTAACTGGTGTTTTGCTGAGGTTCATTACTCTTAGG
The DNA here is from genome assembly GCA_019454045.1 of Zanthoxylum bungeanum. NCBI lineage: Eukaryota > Viridiplantae > Streptophyta > Magnoliopsida > Sapindales > Rutaceae > Zanthoxylum > Zanthoxylum bungeanum. Next base: position 35,689 of record SKCR01005842.1, on the reverse strand, counting down.
GTATGTTTGGTTCAACGAAGGGGAGAGGAGGAGAGAGATTTTAATGGAGGGGATGAGAGAGAAAGGGAGGGGAGTGAATGAATTTTAATTAAATATATGTTTGGTTCAAATGAGGGGAGGGAAGAGTTTTTAATTAGATGTATGTTTGGTTCAAAAAGTGAGGGTACACATTTTAAAACTAATTTACAATTTTATCCTTGTAGTCTTTTATAAATAAATTAAAAAAATATAGGCTTATATTATCTTCAAATTAAACAAAGAATAAAATTAAAATTAAAAGCTCTACATAATACGTGTTATTAAAAATAAAATTAAAACAAATATAAGAGAAGAGAATAAGAAGAATTGAATGGTGATGCAAATATAAGAGAGATTTGTAATTAGGACAATTTTAGATTTTAATGTATAAGTAGGGATAATTTAGTCAATTGTATTTAAAATTTTAATTACTAACTTTTTCTCCCCACCAAAACCCTCCACTTTTAGAGGGGAGCTAAAATTGGCTTATGAGGGATTTTGCTTCCCTCCCCTCCCATCCCCTCCCTGACCGGCGTAAACACACGCGTATAACGCAAGCGCACGTATCGTTCAAGTAGTATAAAAATATCGATCCCACGAGTACTTAATTCCTTCTATTGTTATTAATTATTGAATCTATTTATTTACAGATATCTAATTGAGGGATAAGAGAATGATTGCTTGATTGATTTGGTTGATTGTAGTTTTGCAAAATAAATAAATAAATAAAAAGACAAAAGAAAATACTAAGGAAAATAACAAAAGACACAAAGATCTAGGGTTGTGAATCATTCTAATATCTTTTAAAAGATGAAGTGATTATTTTATGTTTGTGTAATAAATCAGTTTACTAACCTGAAACACTAAATTATGCAAAAGCTTCTGTCGATGGTCATACGCAAATACCCAGTTTAACCCAATTGAACCATATGTATATGTCAACCAAATTATCTGGATTCATTAAGTTTAAGTTCCAATTATGGCTACCCCGCCCGACAGGTATATGTCTATCTTGTAAGGAAATCTATTAAAGGGTTATCTATCCTCAAGGAAGATCGTGGGCTATTAAGTCTAAGGCTTAAACCTAAAATCCCTATGTCTAGTTCATTTTAGATTTACCACATCAATCTTATTGGTGATTAGACAACAAGAAGCATTAAACTTAAGACTTAATAAGTAAACCTTTAAATTACCCAAACTATAAAATAACCCCTTATAAACCGGTGATATTAGAATTCATCACAACCCCAGATAACTAACACATAACTAGGGCTAGTAAAAACTTAAAAGTAAAAGACATAAAGTAAAAATGCTGAAAAGTAAAAGACATAAAGTAGCTGAAAAGTAAAATAAAATAAAATGCTAAGGTAAAATGAATTACTTTTACTATTTACTATTTTAGATGTCTCCCATAAAATAATATATAAACTTGTGATAATATTACCAATCGACCAATCTGGCGGTATCCTTTATTAGTCAGGTTTAACCCAGATTAAAATGAATTACCAACCGACTAATCTGGCGGTATCCTTTTTAAATCAATATTTTAAATAGTGAATATATTATTTTTAAGGGAGATTAATCTAAATAGTAACAGTAAAAGAATTACCTTTCACCATAGCTGGGGAAGTTACTTCCTCATGGTGAATAGTAAAAACTGTAAAAAGTAAAAAAAGCAAATTACTATATTAACAAAACGTAATTAAAATTATTTACAAAACTAAAAACTAAAAAACTAAAAACTAAAAGAAACTAGAGAGAGAAACTCTCTCTTTATATAGAATAGAAGAGAGAGAGTGGTACAACAAATTCTGAAATTTGAAGCTGAATTTATTGGCGCAAGTAGGCTTCGGGCGTCGCGACGCTGAAGGTCTTGGCGTCGCTACGCCAGCTTCTGTCGACGTGGCACACTCTGGTTCGTCGGTTTGCAGATTCTGGATAAGCTGATAAGGTGACACGTGGCAGAGTGGTTGGGCTTCAATTATTGTGACACGTGGCGGCTTCTGATTGGTCGATGAGATTCTTATCCGCCACGTGTCAGATAAGGATTAGATACTCAATGATTGATGCTGACGTGGCGCTGACGTGGCGACACGTGGGAAAGAGACTGTCGACACCGTAGGATTGCGACACGTGGCACTTCCTGATTCGCTGATGATGACGTGGCAGTGAGGTGGCAGTTTGACTTGGTCAACGTGGTGATGTGGCTGATGACGTGGCAATGACGTGGAGTGACACGTGGCACACGTGGCGATGATGACTGTCGGCACCGTAGGATGCTGACACGTGGCACGGCGCATGTTAGCGATCGGCTATGATGGTGACACGTGGCACGGCGCACGTTAGCAAAGTCAAACTTTTCTCAGATTCTGATTTGTGGACCCGGCGTACGTTAGCACTGTTCGGCGCATGTTAGGAGTCGCGACGCGGAAGGTCTTGGCGTCGCGACTCGTGAAATTACCAAAATGTCCTTTTTGCCAATTTTCACTGTTTTGCTCCAAATTACTTCCAATGCTTTCCCAACTTTATTTATCTGCAAAATAACAAAAACACATCAAAATATTCACAAAACTCAAGAAATTATACAAAATATTAGGTTAAATGAGTGAGAAATAGTGATATAAATACCACTCATCACTCCCCCAAACCTAATATTTTGCTAGTCTTCGAGCAAAACATAGAGTAAAATAACATAAATAAATAACTAAGCCACTTTCGTAGGGATCACGGTTGCATTTAGCGTATGCAACAAGCCTTTAAACCCCTAGGTGTCCTTAGTGGATGAGTTATGTCTCGTGAGGGCTTACAGCAATGATACCCATAAATATTTTACAAAAGTAAAAAGGTATTAAAACTAATGCACACAAAAGCAAAAAGACAAGCGAAAAGAGAATAAAGAAGTTAGTAACTAATCAGGTGAAACTTCTACTCCAAGTTACTAGTTGTTTTGTTTCATTCTAAATTACCAAATAAGTAAATTCTCTGATTATTTTTACCATTCTTCATATACATAGCCAACAAAATATTAAACAACTTATTTTTGCCCACAACAGTCATAAGTGCAGTTGATAAGATAGTACTATTTTTGTCCTAAAGTTCTATCAGATTTCACACATTTTTGGAGCAATGGAATAATTTTTCTCATTTTTCTGATTTTTTCTTTGAATTTTTTTTATATATACAATATCTTCCATCTATGTAACGAGTGTTGGGTCGGTGGCTCCCAAACCAGTTGGCTTTAGGGCACCAGGTGTTAAGACACCCCTACGGACTTAATTACTCAGATTTCAGATATATATATTTTTGCAGCATCTTTGATCCATGTAGCGAGCTTTGGGCCAGTGACTCCCAAACCAGTTGGTTTTAAGGCACTAGGTGTTAAAACACCCTTACAGACTTAATAACTCGGATCTCAGATTTTTTTTTTACTCCACTGCTTTTTGAGATGCTTCCTCCAATTAAACTAGAGCACTGAATATTACAAACTTTTCAATTTTAACTCATGTCTGTATGTTACTATATATGTTGATAATACCTGTCAACTGAGCATATGCAGATCCATTTTAGTCCGTTTTATGGAGAATTCACAAATTAAATAATTCAAAATGAAATAAACAAAAATTAACTTGTTTCAAAAATGGTTTTAGATACGTCTCAGGAGTGGAAACTCCTTACTCAGCTATCTCTTACCAATTTCACCTTTTTAGTCAAAAAAAACACAAAAACACAAAAATTTTTGTAATTTTTTTTTGAAAATTTTTCAAATTTTTTGTATTTTTCGAAAAATTTTGGACTAAAAATAAAAACAACACACAAACTAAAAAAAGGTACTGATCAACTAATTTCCTTCCCCAAACCTAAATGAGACATTGTCCCCAATGTCTAAAACAGTAAAAGGAGAGTTAAGAAGTCGTACCTGGTTAGCTGGAAATCTACAGGAAATTAAAGGTTAATATCCAGATTAATCCTACGCCTCTTACCACGATCGTCCTCGGACCAATTTATATTTGAAAGGATAGGGTCAACTTGTGGTTCATAGGCTAAAAGTTGGTCTATTAGATCCGGAGCAGTTTTGGCAGTATAGAGGAGTTCTTTCATAGGTTTTGACACGAACCCATTTCTCCGGGCATCATCAAGAAACACACAAAGAAAATCATAAAATCCATCAACGTTAAGCAGTCCAAGCGGTTTCTGGTGTATGTTCAGGTTCGCCCAAAATAGAACTATAAAAATTTCCTCCAATGTACCCAAGCCACCTGGCAAAACAATAAAAGCATCAGAACGGTTAATCATTTCTACCAGTCGTTCAGACATACCTGGCACGATCAGTTCCTCCCCGTTTGATGATCCAATAAGATTTACCTCTGCCAAGGGTTTTGGGATGATTCCCAAAACGTGACTGCCTCCTTCCTGTACGGCCTTTGAAATGATCCCCATTAGTCCAAGATTGCCTCCGCCATATATTAAGTGCATATTCCTTGCTGCTAAGACTCGACCCAATTCCTGTGCTGCCTCTAAGTATTGTGGCTTAACACCAACACTACTACCGCAAAACACACAAATGTTTTCAACTCGTCTTCTTGAAGTGGCTTCCATTTTTATATATTTCTTTATCAAATCAGGATGCCTTCCAAAGTGCAATGACGGGCTGAATTTATAGTACCTGAAAAAGGGTGAGTAATAATAGCACTAATATCTTCCAAAGGACGATTGTTAGCTAAACAACAAAAGAAATCGTGAAAGGTCAAAAAGTCTGGATCCTGTCTACGAAAATAAAGATAATTACAACAGAAAAGCGAATCAAAGCAATAATTAAGGCAACGGAATTGTGTACGCAATATGCCACTCGTTTAGTATAAATTCATTAGGATGCGTCTCAAGAATCCATTCCTTATTCAGCCATCGCTAATGAATTAGCTTTCATTTTTTTTTGCAAAACACCATTCCTTCTGTCTAAAAATGCTCCGTTTGTGCTTTTCCCTACAAAAATAACACACAAAATTAAAAAATTCTACAACATGTATACACAAAATATAAAACAGAAATTACAATAAATTGCATGGGTTGCCTCCCTGCTAGCGCTAAATTTTTCGTCTTCAGCCAAACGTGATTGAAATTCATCTATTAAGGAGGTTTCAATGTCGTTTTGGATGTCCGATTAAAGACAATCCCGTGAGCGTTGCTTTTGAAGGGTCTCTTCCAACGGTAAGGTGGCAAAAAAAGTTTTGTCTCATTCAGTGCTCGTGCCACCTTTTTGCTCCTTGTTGTTCCAGTGATTCCTGCAAAGAAAGAAAGAAAATCAGGAGGTCTTATATGGTGCTTGACTTGGAATGAGAGTTCCATTCTGTCAAGCTTCTGGGCGATATCTTTGATTTGTACTCCCCAAAACAGCGATGTTTCTCCTGAATGCTCTGGATCTTTATTAAGGTCAGACAATTGCTCTGCTTCTTGTTCCACCTTTTCTTCACAGATGTATTGTAAAATTTTTGTATTCAGCTTTTCATCTGTCATCTGTGAAATACATGCTTCAAAATTGTCAACCTGAGGATGCAAAGATGTTTCTGACATTAGGTTTTCATCATCTGATACGACTGGAATGGATGGTTCAGATAGATCTTCTTCAAACATCAAGGTAAAACATGCTCCAAGATCTTCATTTTGAGGATTGAAAGTTTGATCCTCCGTTGTTGGTACAGTTGGTACAAATAGATCAGCTTCATCCTCGTCAGAATCTGAATAATAAAAGTCAAATTGAGACGTTGCCGGTTCGGGCTCCTGAACTGATACCTCTGGTTGTTGATACTGCTCAGCCTCCTCCTCTGTTAAGGTGTCATTGTGGATCTCTGGGTACTCGAAGGCTTCATCAGTGTCATCTAAAAATGCTTCTTGAGGTATGGTGTTCTGGTTTTCTGTTAATTGTCTCATTTGATCTGTCATCCTTTAAAGGAATTCTGATTGTCTCTGAATTTGTGCATCTAATTGAGCTTCCCGTTCTTCGAGCCAATCTTTGAGCATGTGAATCAACTGATCTTCCTCTGATGGTTCTGATTGTTGATGGAAATCGAAGGTAGATGGTGGATAAGATCGAAAATGTGGTTCTGTGAATGTGATGGCTCGTCATACCATGAAAGATCTTGATAGCTCTGCCACCCTGGATGGTAGTTGTATTTGCAATAATCTCTAGGGTGGTTACCATTACATAAGTCACATCTCCCCATTGCGTTCTGTTGAGCAAATGTGGTATTGCTTGGTTCTGGCATCCAGTGATAATTGTTGGGCTGGACAACAGGCCTCAGAAAACCGGACTGTTGCTCCCAGATTTGGGGTGTATCTTCTAGTAAACTTCGTGATCTTTCAATCTCCCAGTAGTGTTCCATTTTTTCAATCACCTGAAAACAAAAGAAAGGGATAAAAATTACAGATAAAAATAAAGAAAATTATATATAAGTAAATTAGATAGCTTCAAAATTAATAACTCAAGAAAAATAAGTCCCCGGCAACGGCGCCAAAAACTTGACCGGCGTAAACACACGCGTATAACGCAAGCGCACGTATCGTTTAAGTAGTATAAAAATATCGATCCCACGAGGACTTAATTCCTACTATTGTTATTAATTATTGAATCTATTTATTTACAGATATCTAATTGAGGGATAAGAGAATGATTGCTTGATTGATTTGGTTGATTGTAGTTTTGCAAAATAAATAAATAAATAAAAAGAGAAAAGAAAATACTAAGGAAAATAACAAAAGACACAAAGATCTAGGGTTGTGAATCATTCTAATATCTTTTAAAAGATGAAGTGATTATTTTATGTTTGTGTAATAAATCAGTTTACTAACCTGAAACACTAAATTATGCAAAAGCCTCTGTCGATGGTCATACGCAAATACCCAGTTTAACCCAATTGAACCATATGTCTATGTCAACCAAATTATCTGGATTCATTAAGTTTAAGTTCCAATTATGGCTACCCCCGCCCGACAGATATATGTCTATCTTGTAAGGAAATCTATTAAAGGGTTATCTATCCTCAAGGAAGATCGTGGGCTATTAAGTCTAAGGCTTAAACCTAAAATCCCTATGTCTAGTTCATTTTAGATTTACCACATCAATCTTATTGGTGATCAGACAACAAGAAGCATTAAGCTTAAGACTTAATAAGTAACCTTTAGATTACCCAAACTATAAAATAACCCCTTATAAACCTGATATATAGAATTTCATCACAACCCCAGATAACTAACACATAACTAGGGCTAGTAAAAACTTAAAAGTAAAAGACATAAAGTAAAAATGCTGAAAAGTGACATAAAGTAAAAGTGCTGAAAAGTAAAATAAAATAAAATGCTAAGGTAAATGGAATTACTTTTACTATTTACTATTTTATATGTCTCCCATAAAATAATATATAAACTTGTGATAATATTACCAACCGACCAATCTGGCGGTATCCTTTATTAGTCAGGTTTAACCCAGATTAAAATGAATTACCAACCGACCAATCTGGTGGTATCCTTTTTAAGTCAATATTTTAAATAGTGAATATATTATTTTTAAGGGAGATTAATCTAAATAGTAACAGTAAAAGAATTACCTTTCACCCTAGCTGGGGAAGTTACTTCCTCATGGTGAATAGTAAAAACTGTAAAAAGTAAAAAAAAACAAATTACTATATTAACAAAACGTAATTAAAATTATTTACAAAAATAAAAACTAAAAAAACTAAAAACTAAAAGAAACTAGAGAGAGAAACTCTCTCTTTATATAGAATAGAAGAGAGAGAGTGGTACAATAAATTCTGAAATTTGAAGATGAATTTATAGGCGCAAGTAGGCTTCGGGCGTCGCGACGCTGAAGGTCTTGGCGTCGCTACGCCAGCTTCTGTCGACGTGGCACGCTCTGGTTCGTCGGTTTGCAGATTCTGGATAAGCTGATAAGGTGACACGTGGCAGAGTGGTTGGGCTTCAATTATTGTGATACGTGGCGGCTTCTGATTGGTCGATGAGATTCTTATCCGCCACGTGTCAGATAAGGATTAGATACTCAATGATTGATGCTGACGTGGCGCTGACGTGGCGACACGTGGGAAAGAGACTGTCGGCACCGTAGGATTGCGACACGTGGCACTTCCTGATTCGCTGATGATGACGTGGCGGTGAGGTGGCAGTTTGACTTGGTCAACCTGGTGATGTGGCTGATGACGTGGAGCGACACGTGGCACACGTGGCGATGATGACTGTCGGCACCGTAGGATGCTGACACGTGGCACGGCGCATGTTAGCGATCGGCTATGATGGTGACACGTGGCACGACGCACGTTAGTAAAGTCAAACTTTTCTCAGATTCTGATTTGTGGACCCGGCGCACGTTAGCACTGTTCGGCGCATGTTAGGAGTCGCGACGCGGAAGGTCTTGGCGTCGCGACTCGTGAAATTACCAAAATACTTTTTTTGCCAATTTTCACTGTTTTGCTCCAAATTACTTCAAATGCTTTCCCAACTTTATTTATCTGCAAAATAACACAAAACACATCAAAATATTCACAAAACTCAAGAAACTATACAAAATATTAGGTTAAATGAGTGGGAAATAGTGATATAAATACCACTCATCACTCCCCTTAAAAAAATTGAACCAAACAAACATAATTTAAAATAATACCTCCCCTCCAAAACCCCTAACCAAACACACTCTTAGGCTTTTTATAATATTCATAGAATGAAATGTTAAGAGAACAGTTACATACGTCAGTTAACTTAAAAGAAAAAAAATCCCTTATTTGGTCAAGAAACCCTACTTATATCATAGGTATTGGATTCGATTCCTCACGATAACATAAATAAATCGAATTCTCTATGGGTTTTGTTCTCATCTCCTTAAAGCCTAGTTAATGATAACACGTGTAGTTTTTGCTGAATCAAAAGGAACTGGTTGTTTGGTACAACCATACTTGACAAACCAATTTTTGCATTAAATACAACTGGTTGGAAGTTGTTTGATGCAACCATAATTGACAAATAAATTTTTGCATTAAATGTAATTGGTTGGAGTAGTGCAAACATTGATGAGAGCTTAAGACATCCTAAAATTTGAGAGCTCCATTCATTAGAGTGAACAAAGAGCTGGAGTGAGTGTATTTTGTTAGAGAGTTTCTAGAGTAATTTGAGAGGCTTGGATATATTGGGGTTTTTTGGGTTGTGAGATAAATACTCCAATATTTGTATTCTCCATTTCATTACTGAAATATTATCTTTCAGTCTTCACTCATGGGCGTAGGCTAAAAGCCAAACCACATATATCGTTGTGTCTTATCTCATTTTATTCTCAATATTTTTCTCCATTTCATTTTACCTAGGACCCAACGTCACCATATAATTCTTAACAAGTGGTATCAGGAGCTTTAGGTTGCATGATTACTATTCCCATATATGATATCTTCACATATATGGTACTATTCATGTATATGGTCCTTATTCACGTGAAAACGGTGGGACCTGATCCTAGTGAAAGCAGTTATTGTTGAAAAAAATGGTGGAAAAATATGAAATTGAGAAGTTCAACTGAAGTAATTTCACATTGTGGTAAATGAAGATGAAGGAAATTTCGAGGAAAAATAATTATCTAGCAACAATTGGAGAAACGCCCAAAGATATTACTGATAATGTTAAATGAAATAAGATAGATAATAATGTAGTCGCCGATCTGCATCTAGCACTAGTTGATAGTGTGCTATCTATATCACTACATAATAAGATCTTAAAAAGAAAATTGTACACTTTTCGAATGGCATAATCCACTTCAGCGATTGAGCATATCGATACTGTGAATACTTTATTTTCCCAACTTACTTCTTTGGGGCATAAAATAGATGCAATTGAACATGCAGAGATTCTACTTCAAAGTCTACTTGATTCGTATGATCAACTTTGTTGGGATATATGCTCTAGATCTTCATGTATTGTAAATGGAATTGTTTATTGAAATAAAAGATGCATTATTCATTTATCAAAATTGTTTGATTTAAATAGCATATTGTAAATTGTCTTATTTACCCTTGATTACTCATGTGCTTTCAGAACTTAGTGTATGTGTGTCATACATAAGTGGATTTAAGTATGAAGTTAGTAATCTAAAACAGCCCATAGAGAGCAAGCAAAGCGGGTACTTTGTTTGTGGTTTATCAATAGCTGCGGTCCATTATAAACTTGTATAACGACCTTGATCCGGGATCGTTCATGTTGTGATATGAGAATGAAGGCACCTTGTATGATGAGATCATATAAGACTGAACCTAGATAGAAATGAATATCTTATAATATCCATTAACTAAAGAAATTCATTTCAATCTACTAGATGGTCATATATGGATTGATCTTAATCCTGAGTGTACTACGAACTTCTGCATGACAGGCTTTATCCTTTGATTTACTAAGGTGAGGATGGTGAAGAAGTCTCTACCAATAACTACGTATTATGGGGACATGGTTTGGTGTGTAGCTGTGAACGTTTTACATAGACATGAAGTTCACCCATTATGACAAGTATAAGAGTATCTTTCTTAAAGGTTGATTCGATATTTGAATGATTAGAGCGCTCAAGTATTTCTATTGCGAATAGAAAGATTAATATTCATAATAGTTATGAATAAATTTTTCATTAGAGAATCAATGGTACTTAAGGTATAAAATAATTAGAGGGGTATAACGGACTTATGACCCAACTCTAATTTTGAGATACTCATGAATGGCCAATCAGTATATAATAACTATATCGATGGACACTGAAGTTGTTCGGCTTGTTTTTTTTTCCATCTACAGTAATGAGAGTTCAGCTTCGAGTTTTTAGTGGAATAACACGAAGTTAATAATTCGAAATATTTAATTAAAGAGTTTAATTAATATTTCGGGATTATTGGAGCTTAGAACTGTAGGTCCATTTGGTCCCTCGTGCTAGCTCGATTAACTGTAGCAAACCTAATATAATTAGATTGTCTAAATTATATGCTCACATAATATTTATATATTTATTAATGAGATTAATAATATAATTTGTCAAAAATGAAAACTATATTAAATTTAATTTAATATAATATTTTCTAGAATTATTTGATTATAAGATAATTAAATTATAATTATGAGATAATTATTACATCATTTTGTAATGCTAGATTATGAGATAATCAATTAAAAATTTGAGATAATTATTACAAGATATTTATGATAATTATATCATTATAAAGATAATGAAGTATGCATTATCTTGGAGACAAGTCCATATAGCTTACCATACTCTCTAACATTTTATGTCTAATTAGGTATGACCTAATTACCTAACCTTTGTCCACTCCTCATTTCTTTGCTTGACATTTCACTTAATTGTGTTTGCTATTTCAATAGAATGGCATGTGTGGATTAGTGATAAGGTTGGTTGGCTTTAAACAGGAATATAATCTCTAACATTTTTCTCAAGGGTTGGGTGAGTGGTCTAGCATTTTCTCAAGAGTTGTGAGAGAGTTGGAGAGAAAAACAAATCCAGAAAAATTGATCAAGATTTGAGAGAAAATAAAATTTTCTCTAGTGTTGAGAATGGAGAGAAAATTAGAGTGAGTTAGATCTTCATCTTCTTCATTAACTCTTTCAAAAAGCCAAAACATTATTGAGAGATTTTCTTCTTAATTCTATCAAGTGTTGAAAGAATTAAAAGAAACAATTAGTGACAACATAATACTCTAAAGAATTTAGAGAACAATCTTTGTGAGTGAAGCCTACACTTCGGTTTGTTGGCTTCGAGACATAGTTCGGAAGATCGGGTGGTAGATCTATACATCGGATCTCAAGGAAACTTATTCACAACAAGGAGCAATTAAATCACCAAGAGTTGGTGGAATTCGACATTCAACAAAGGGAGAAGGCAAGAAATATTTCAAGGTCGATCTTGGAGCCTAAAGTATTTCCGCTGCGCATAAGGAAAGCGTTTCATATAATTAGTATCAGAGCGCTAAGGTTGAAAGTATTTTTAAACCTTCTCTTTTTCAATTACATGTTTTAATGATTTATATGAGATATAAATTGTTAGTATGCATGTTGTGATGAGTAGGCACAATTTTAATATTCATAAGATGAATGTTTTAATGTTCATAATATGAATGTTTGATTCATGTGATGAATGTATTGCGTTGATCGTTAATTTTTACTGACTATTATTTTAATATTGAAAATGTAAGGCCATAAGGCCTTATTCTTTCAAGTGTTGTAAGTTCATTTCATTTGTAATAAGTTCAAGTGTAACACTATTTGTAACTTGGAGGAGCCGATACCGCGAATGACTTAATTTAAGCCGATGCAACGAAAGACTTATCACGAACCGATTCTGCAAAGAACTCAACACTACCCAATGGAGCAAGATTTGAAGATCAAGGGATGCTTTGGATTATTTTTTGTACTAATTAGATTAGTATAGAAAAATAAGAGCCTGATTAACACAATTTTTGATGTGTATGTTTTTCTTTCCAGACCTAAAAAACAGGCCGCGTCGCGATGCACACTAGCCCGAGTCGCGACGCCCAAAAGTTTTTAGCAACTGCCTGGTATTTATACTGCATCACGTCGCAATGCTGGACAAGCTGTGTCGTGATGCGCTGCCTCAGATTTACTCTTGAGAGCGTTGCGACTTTCAGCATTAGTATATGTGTGTTTTTTAAAAGTTCTTGAATAACATGTCATATAGCATATGGTGTCTACTTTTGCATTTTCACATGCCATAACATGCATGAATCCATGATATTCAAGTCATAAAATGTGATTTTGTGTAATCTAAGAGTTAAATTGGAATATGACATGCATGAAAATAAATTAATAAGATTATTTGGTTTAATGGTTTACAAAATTGAGAATTCAAATACTTATGGACCTTATGAGGGTAATATATTTTCCTTGGTATATCGGATGGAAACCCGAACGTAAATTCCATAGCCGATTCCGAATGGACGGTAATTTGGTCTGCACTCAGGATATAATTTCACGTACCATTGGAATTTATAACGTGCTTAAATCAATTAAATATTTTAATTAAAATAGGTTCATTCGTTGATTTCTAAATTTTAAACCGGTTAGTGAAATATTATTTTAAGTGTTAAAATAAATTAGATCACTAAACCCAACTTGATTAAACTAGTTTAATTAAATAAAAGGTTAGTTGAGTCTAATCAGAATTAGTGAATAAAATTTTAAGAGTTACAATTGGTTAGATCACTAATAATCCACTAGTATTAATTAGGTTATGTTTTAGCCACACATAATCTAAATAAATTAGATACTATAGTAATAGAGACTTTAAAACTCTAAAATAGCGAGTGGGAAAGGAATATACTACAATATATCCCGCGATCTCCATTGTTAGTCTGAAAATGTGAGATTCAAAAGGCGCCTCAAGACGGCTTTGTTTTCGTCCCCATACGGATGGTGTCCATTTTGGGTCAATATCAGGTTTGGATTCCAAAAGGATAGAAACTCTAGATGTATTTGGTGATTTGACCCTAAGACGGTACTTCACTAGTTAAGTCAAAGGGTTCCAAAACAACAGGTTACACTCACAAATGAATGATTAAATGGTTAATCAATAGTCTTTGATCAAATAAAATATAGTTGATTAATATAGGAATAAAAGTTATTTCCAGATATATTAGTCAATTGAAATTTTCTCAATCTATCATGCAAGTACTTGACCTACCCTACGATGGTACTTATTTGTGGAATGATAGATGGATCATGCATCATGTTTAATTTTATGCCTAAATGATTGATGATTTTAATATGTGATGAATGAATGTTGAATGCATATTTATTTATGTATTTTATCCACGGTATCTCTAATAATCGTAATTCTCTCATAAGATAAATTAACCGGGGAAAATTATGTAAAATGGAAAAGTAACGTGAATGATGTATTGGTGTATTAAGACCTTAAATTTAGCCCCAAATGCTGGCAAAATTATACACGATGCCTATAATAATTGGGTTACGACCGATGAGAAAGCCTGCTGCTATTTGATAGTGGGGATGTCTGAGATTCTAGGTGCAAAGTATAAGCCTATTGCTATAACATCTTTAAAAATGCAGTCATTACAAGCATGTTTTGGCAGCCTTCGGAGCAGCAACAACATGAGGCTATCGTCTCATTGTTAACCGCTAGGATGAAGGAATGAACATCAGTCTGAGAGCATATCTTAACGATGATGTCTCATCTCAATACAGTCGAACCCCATGGTGCTCGTACTAATGAGCAAAACCAGGTGACTATGATCATATAAATGCTTTCGAAGAGTTTTCATTTTAACAGTTTAAACTAATGAGACAAGTACTGATGACATATAAGCTACCAGAACATTTAAAAGTCCTATTCAATGAACAAGTTGCACCCAATATATGAGCTCACCAATAGAGTCATGCTGGAACCTTGTAAACCCCATACAGAGGCAAATTTGCCGAATCTTCTAGATCTGTAAAGAACAAGAAGAAATGCAAAGGAAGGCTAAGACAAAGCCTACGAAAAATAAAAATAAGAAAGACTCTAAAAGTGCCAAGCCCAAGGAAAATGTTTCCATTGAAAAATGATGGCATGGGAAGAGGAACTGTCCTAAATTCCTTGCTGAGCTATAAGAGAAAAAGAATACATGTTACTTGTTAAAAATCTCTATTAGTGGAGGATGATAAATCCCCATGGATTTTTATTTCTAGAGCCACTAACCATGCTTGTTTTTCTCTACAGCTACTTGATTCATGGAAAGACCTTGCTGAAGGTGACCATACCATGAGAGTCAGGACATATGATGTCGTTTCAGTAAGAGCAGTAGAAGTTTCAAATTTAAACTTTAATAATTGTTATTTATGTTTAATCAATGTGCTTTTATTCCTGGTTTTTGCAAGAATTTGATTTTTGTATCTAAACTTATGGAAAATGATTTTTTTTGTTTCTTTTAATAATAAATTGGTTATTATTAGTAGAATGGATTAAAAATATGCACAGGAAACTCCGAGAATAATTTATATGTGTTAAGGCCCGTTAACACTAATTCACTGCTCAATACTGAAATATTTAATGTTGAAAATCTAAAACAAAATGGCAAAAGATTTCTCACGATGACACATATCTATGACATCTTAGACTTGGACATATTAACCTTGACCGGAGAGATAAATTGATAAAGAAAAGAGTTTTAAACCAGTTAAAACTTGGAACTTTACTAGTCTGTGAATTATGTCTAGAAGGAAAAATGACCACGAGACCTTTTACTGAAAAAGGTATAAGAGCCAATCAACATCTTAAGCTAATACATTTGGACGTTTGCGGACCGATGAATGTAAAAGCCCGAGGTGGCTATGAATACTTCGTCACTTTTATTGACGATTATTCTAGATATTGGTATGTTTACCTAATGAAGCACAAGTCATACTTATGAAAAGTTCAAAGAATATCGTGCAGAGGTTGAGAACCAATTAGGTAAAACCATCAAAATTCTACGATCTGATCGTGAAGGAGAATACCTTGATAGAGAATTCAAGGAATTATTAGTTAATCATAGAATAGTATTCCATCTCACAACACCTGGAACACCACAACAAAATAGTGTTGCAGAAAAGAGAAATCAGACCCTACTAGACATAATGAGGTCAATGTTTAGTTATAATACACTACCTAGTTTATCCTGGGGGTATACATTGCTAACATCAATGTATATCCTAAATGTAGTTCCATGTAAGTCTGTGCCTAAGACTCCCTTAGAGTTGTGAAATGGTCGTAAAGCTAGTCTACGATATTTCCGCATATGGAGGTGTCCAGCACATGTTTTGAAGAATAATACTACAAATCTGGAGCCACGTTCACATGTTTGTCTATTTGTAGACTATCTTAAGGAGAATAAGGGTGGGTTCTTTTATAGTCCGGAAGATAACAAAGTATTTGTATCGACAAATGCTACATTTCTTGAGGATGACTAGATGAGAGAGTTCAAACCTCGAAATAAAGTGTTACTTGAGGAGTTACTTACTGGTTCGACCAGCACACCATCTTCAACTATTGACAATAATATAACACCTTCAACATTTGAACTTCAATTGCAAGTTTATCAGAATGTTCTACAACCTAAAAGTAGTGGGAGGGTTGTACGACAACCTGATTACTATCTAGGAAATACAGAGGCACAAGTTGTTACATCCAATGATTTTATAGATGATCAATTGACCTATCGTAGTAAAATGGATGATTCTGATAAAGTGGAATGGATCAAAGCCATGAACCTTAAGATAGAGTGTATGTATTCTAACTCAGTTTGGGAACTTGTAGACCATTCTGATGGAGTAAAACCCATAGGTTGCAAGTGGGTCTATAAGAGAAAAATATGAGTAGATATGAAGGTACAAACCTTTAAGGCTAGGCTAGTGGCCAATGGTTATACCCAAAAAGAGAGAGTCGACTATTAGGAGACTTTCTTGCCAGTAGTAATGCTAAAATCAATGTGTATTCTTCTATCCATTGTCGCATATTATGACTATGAGATTTGGTAAATAGACGTCAAGACTACATTCTTGAATGACGATCTTGATATGAGATCTACATGGTATAACTAGAGGGGTTTATAACCTAAGGTCAAGAGCAAAAGGTTTGCAAGCTGCGAAGGTCCATTTATGGACTGAAGCAAGCATCTCGATCTTGGAACATAAGATTTGATAATACGATCAAGTCTTATAATTTTGAGCAGAGCATCAATGAGCCTTGTGTTTACAAGCGCATCATTGATGGTAAGATGGTTTTTATCATTTTCTACATCAATGATATTTTACTCAATGGGAATGATGTAAAGATATTATCGGATGTGAAAATATGGCTAGCTAATCAATTCCAAATGAAATATTTGAGAAAGACCAGTTATGTACTTGGGATCCAGATTATTCGGGATCGCAAGAGACGACTGTTAGTAATGTCTCAGACATCCTTTATCGACAAGATTATTGTGCTATTTGGGATGCAGAATTCCAAGAATGGTAATTTGCCTTTCAGACATGGAATTCATTTGTCTAAGAAACAGTCTCATAAGACACCTCAAGAAGTTGAGGAAATGAGACATATCTCATATGTCTCAGTGGTTCGTAGTCTTATGTATGCTATGTTATGCACGAGACTGGACATCTGCTTTGCAGTGGGAGTAGTCAGTTGGTTTCAGTCCAACCAAGGATTGGATCATTGGGTGGCTGTGAAACATATTCTCAAGTATCTTAAGAGAATGAGAAATTATATACCTGTTTATTCAAGTGAGGATATGATCCTCATGGGATATACCGACTCTGATTTTCAGGTGGATGTCGATCCTAGGAAATCAACACATGGATCGGTGTTCACCCTAGGTGGTGGGCCATTATGTGGAGGAGCATAAAACGATCTTGTATTGCTGACTCCACCATGGATGCTGCATATGTAGCAGTTTACGAAGTAGCTAAGAAAACACTCTAGCTCCGGAAGATCTTGGGAGATCTAGAAGTTGTTATAGATATGGATAAACCACTCACACTTTATTACGATAATAGTGGTATAGTGGCGACTTCCAAGGAACCAAGAAGCCACGAGAAGGGAAAGCATATAGAGAGAAAATATCATATATTTCAGGAGATAGTGCAAAGAGGAGACGTTTCTGTAACGCAGATAGCATCTATTGAGAACATGGCTGATCCGTTTACAAAGACTTTATCGGCTAAAAGTTTTGAATGTTGCTTAAAGGATTTATGATTACATGACATATCCCATTTGCTATAGTCCAAATGGGATATTGTTGGGATATATGCCCTAGAGCTTCATGTATTGTAAACAAAATTATTTATTGAAATAAAAGATGCATTATTCATTTATCAAAATTATTTGATTTAAATCGCACATTGTAAATTGTATTTTTTACCCTTAATTACTTATGTGCTTTCAGAACTTAGTGTATGAGTGTTATACACAAGAGGATTTAAGCCTAAAGATAGTAATCTAAAACAATCCATAGACAGCAAGCAAAGTGGGTACGTTGTTTGTGATTTATCTATAGATGCGGTCCATTCTATACTTGTACAACCTTGATCCAGGATCGTTCATGTGGTGACATGAGAATGAAGGTACCTTGTATGATGTGATCATATAGGATTGAACCCAGATATAAATGAATATCTTATAATATCTGTTAACTAAAGAAATTCATTTCAATCTATTAGATGGTCATATATGGATCGATCTTAATCTTAAGTGTACTACGAACTTCTGTATGGCAGTCTATGTCCTTTGATTTACTAAGGTGAGGTTGGTAAAGCAGTCTCTACCAATAACTACGTATTATGAGGACATGATTTTGTGTGTAGCTGGGAACATTTTACATAGACATGGAGTTTACTCCTTATGAGAAGTATAATATTATCTTTCTTAAGGGTTGATTCGATACTTGAACGATTAGAGCGCTCAAGTCTTTCTGTTGCGAATAGAAAGATTAATATTCATAATAGTTTTGAATAAATTGTTCATTAGAGAATCAATGGTACTTAAGACATAAAATAATTAGAGGGGTATAACAGACTTATGACTCGGCTATAATTATGAGATACTCGTGAAGGGCCAATCTGTATGTAATGACTATATCGATCGACACCGAAGTTGTTCTGCTTATTTTTTTCCTATCTACGGCAACGAGAGTTCAGCTTCGAGTTTTTAGTGGAATAATACGAAATTAATAATTCAGAATATTTAATTAAAGAGTTTAATTAATATTTTGGGATTATTGGAGCTTGAAACTGTAGGTCCATTTGGTCCCCGTACTAGCTCGATTAACTGTAGCAAACTTAATATAATTGGATTGTCTAAATTATATGGTCACATAATATTTATATATTATTAATGAGATTAATAATATATTTTTTCACAAATGAAAACTATATTAAAATTTGTTTAATATAATATTTTCTAAAATTATTTGATTATGAGATAATCAATTTATAATTATGAGATAATTATTACATCATTTTGATAATGCTAGATTATGAGATAATCAAGTAATAATTATGAGATAATTATTAGGTCATATTTATGATAATTATATCATTATAAAGATAATGGTATATGCATTATCTTGGAGACAGGTCCATATGACTTGCAATACTCTCCAACATTTTATGTCTAATTAGGTATGACCTAATTAACTAACCTTTGTCCACTTCCTATGTCATTGCTTGGCATTTCACTTAATTGTGTTTGCAATTACAATAGAATGGCATGTGTGGATTAGTGATAAGGTTGGTTGGCTTTAAAAAGGAATATAATCTCTAACATTTTGCTCAAGGGTTGGGTAAATGGTCTAGCATTGTCTCAAGAGTTGTGGGTGAGTTAGAGAGAAAAAGAAATACATAAACTATGATCAAGATTTGATAGAAATGAAAATTTTCCAAACCATGGTAGATCTAAGTCTAGAAGTAAGAAGAATGTCAAGTATTACACTTGTGGCAAGAAAGGAAACTTAAAGAAAGATTGTTGGAGCAAAAAGAAAAGTACAGAAAATAATCCTCAACGAAATGTGGCAGGTACCTTAGATGATGGTGAAGCTTTATATAGAAAGGCAGCCATAATTACTGAAGGGAGAAAATGTGTCTATGATGTTTAGCTCATTGACTCAGGAGTTACATGACATATGACCTCTATGAGAGAATGGTTTAACTAATATGAACTTATTTCAGGAGGATCTATGTTCATGGGGAATGATCATGCCTTGGAAATTACTGGTATTGGAAACATCAAATTGAAAATGCATAGTGGTACTGTATTAACTATCCAAAAGGTGCAATATGTGAACGATCGAAATAAGAATCTATTGTCGTTGGGATAATTATATGGCATTGGGTATGAAACTCATGTGGAAAATGGGGTCGTAAAGATTTTAAAAGGCACGCTTGTACTAATAAAGGCATGAAAATTATGGAAAATTTGTATATGCTTATTGTTGAAAAACTACAGGAAGTAGATGCGTCTATCGCATCAACTACTTCAAAAGAAGAGTCAACAATAATATGGAATCACAAATTAGGCCATATGTCAAAATGAGGCTTAAAGAGTCTACTTCATGGGCTCAAATATGTCCATCTACCTTTTGTGAGCATTGTGTTATAAGTAAGCAGAACTGATTGAAGTACAACACGTCAAGTTCTAGAAGTAAAGCAATTCTAGAATTGATCCATTCTCATATTTGGAAAAAACCAGTGATGTCCTTAGGGGGAGCAATATACTTTGTATCTTTCATTAATGATTACTCTAGGATATGTTAGGTTTATCCTATTAAGAATAATTCAAACATATTTGTAGACTTTAAGATGTTTAAAGTACATATAGAACTTGAATTTGGAAAGAGGATCAAGTGTTTGAAGACCGATAATAGAGGAGAATATATTGGTGATGAATTTAATGTATTATGTCATTGAGAATGCATCAAGTGACACTTCAGCACAACTTATAAGCCTTAATAAAATGGGATGGCAGAATGAATGAACAGAATATTGTTGGCCAGAACAAGAGCTATGATAAGTTATTCTGGTTTGGCCAAGTCATTTTGGGTAGAAGAAGTCAAAACTGCATGTTATGTGATAAATCGGTCGCCATCAACGACAATAATGTTTAAGACACTGATGGAGATGTGGAAAAGGAAGCCAATTGAATATTCTCGTCTTCATACATTTGGAAGTCCTGTGTATATAATTACAATGCCGAAGAAACAACGAAGCTAGATCAAAAATCAAGAAAGTGTTTTTTCTTGGGATATACTGATGGAGTCAATGGGTATCGCTTATGAGATCCCACTACCCACAAGATTTTAATCAGCAGAGATGTAATATTTGTAGAAGATAAACTATAAAGTACAAATGGAAAAAATAGCACTATAAAAAGAAATCAGAGGCTATAATAGTACATGTGGAAAATAATTCAAAACAAAAAAATTCAAAATCTTTTAAAGAAGCACAAGAGCATGAGGTACAAGAACCAGTTGAGCCTGAAACTCTAGAAGCTCTTCGATCAACACATGAGAGACGACCACTAGTATGGCACTCAGATTATGTCATGGAGATTCATATTTCATACTGTCTTCCAACAGATGATGGAGAGCCATCAACTTTACATGAAGCTTCAAATAGCCAAGATGTTTCTCTATAGATGGCAACAATGCAGGAAGAAATTAAAGCCTTACATAAAAATAAGACATATGTGTCAGTTTAATTTTTATTGGCAATGTTCGTGACAAAACAAGTTCAATTGAGTTGTAACTAGTCTTGAAGATCTTGGAGCAATTGGACTGGTATTTGGCATAGCTGGTGCATTTTCGTTAGTGCTACGTTCGTTGCAGCATTCGAACATGTGGCGTTTCTGGCACGTTCTCCTTTGGGTTCGAACAAAATATTCCAGAGAGAAAATGTTCATGGTATGTTCGAGGAATTGTCCGAACGAAATATTCTAAAGAACAATTGTTCGTGGTGCGTTTGAGTAGCGTTCGAATGAGTCTTTCCAGTGGGCACACGTTCGTGGTGCGTTGGAGTAATCGTTCGAACGCGACGACGATCTGAACTCGTTTTTGAGCCTTTTCACTTTGAAAAACCCTAAATTTTCACCCTACCTATAAATAAAACATGTAGCCACCATCCTCAAGGGTTGAAACATAAATCCTTTGAGCCAAAATCCTTTAAAGCTTTCAACCTTATTTGATTCTATCATTGAAGAATTCCTTCATCTTCTTGTCTTCTTTGTTAATGGTGAGAATTCTCTTTGATAAACATTCAACACAACCTTACCCAAAATTCCTAATCCTTTTCTGAATTCTTTAGGGGGAAGTTTGGTAGTCGGAGATCCGGCTCTTAGAGTTGTAAAGACAATATGCTCAGAGACTTCAGAGGTTCTAAAGAAAACCGTGGGTCATGGGCTTGAGGAGTTCCTTGAGTTCTTACAGTCTAGAGGTACTTGAGTCGATGGAGTCGCCACCATAGGTCTCAACCATCGCTGTAAGTTTTTCTCTATTTAGTGGATTAGGCTGATAGCCGGGATACCCGGAGTGGTTTCTTACTCGCATGAGTTTTCCACTTTGTCACCAAAATTATTGTATTGATTTTGTGTGATTGATTTATTTTTAGAAATATATTTTATTTTCCTGGATATTGTGGTTGCTTGTTTTGAATCCATATGCACATTAGTTAGGACTTGTCTTGACTATTATGATAAAAGCCTGAACTCGATCCTTGACCCATTAGCTATGGATCATAGTCAACCCTTAAATTGTCCTCCATTTTTTGATGGCACATAATATTTACATTGGAAGGTTCGCATGAGAGTGCTCCTTAAGTCCTTAGATGAGAGGGTCTGGATGACAGTAGAATACGGGTGGAAACCTCCCGTAGTTATAGTTGAAGTGGTCTCTTCCCCTAAAGACAAATTGACCTGGACCAAAGACGAATTTGATGCTAGCAATATAAACAGCAAGACAGTTAATGCCATACATGGTGTTGTTTGTTCTGCTGAGTTTAGGAGAATCTCAATGTGTGAGATAGCCAAGGATGCTTGGGACATCCTGTAGATTGTGCATGAGGGCACATTATCTGTTAAAAATAATAGACTCCGGGATCTTGCTACTAGGTTTGAGGTCGCCCATATGAAAAATGATGAGACCTTTGATGAGTTCTACGCTGAGATTAACGATGTCGTTAACTCAAGCTTTAATCTAGGTGAGACTATCCCTACCGGTAGGATAGTTCAAAAGATCCTTATATCCCTGCCTGATAAGTTCCTACCCAAGATTACCGCCATCGAGGAAAGCAATGACCTTGATCAACTTAAATTAGATGACCTTGTAGGAAAACTATAGGTTTATGAGAAGAAACTTCCTGGTTATAAAAAGCCAAAAAATATAGCAATGAAGATCGCGAAGGAAGTTGCTCATGATCTATCTAGTGATGATGATAATAACCTCACGGATCATGATTTGGCCATGTTTGCAAAGAGGTTTAAGAAATTTCTTAAGCTGAAAAAGAGTGGACATAGCAGTGATAGGGATGTGGAGGATAGGCCTAGGGAGAGTAGGCATAGCAAAAGAGAGTTTAGAGAGGATATGGGTAGTAGACCCCGAGGTATCCAGTGCTATGATATGAAAGATATATGCACATTAGATCTGAGTGTCCCAAATACCTTAAGGCTAAAGGCAAGAAAGTCATGGCAGCCTCTCATAGTGATTCAGAATGTGGCTATACTTCTGATGAGTCTCCTAAAGACAAAAGCAATTTTATGGCCTTTACTGCTAGTATGTCTGGTGAGAGAGAGGTTATTTTGAGTGATGCTGATACTGATTCAGATTCTCTCATGATGAGTTGGTAGATGATGATAGTCTTCAGGTAGCTTATGCTGAACTGTTTAATGAGAGTATAGCTATTAAAAAGACTAATATAGAGTTCAATAAGAGGCTGAGAGAAGTAGAGCTTGAAAATAATGAAGCTCAAGCTAAGTTTAGCACAACCTTTTGATGATTGATGACTTGGAGGAGAGGAATAGAGGCCTAGTTGATAGGGTCCAAACTTTAGAGGCCAAT
This sequence comes from Zanthoxylum bungeanum, assembly GCA_019454045.1. Lineage (NCBI taxonomy): Eukaryota > Viridiplantae > Streptophyta > Magnoliopsida > Sapindales > Rutaceae > Zanthoxylum > Zanthoxylum bungeanum. The sequence continues at coordinate 12,041 of SKCR01005842.1, read as the reverse complement.
CTTGAAGATGCTAGAACCCAGTTGTCTGTATTTTCCAGTGGGAATAGAAAACTATACCGCATGTATTATTGTTAAGCCTAATTACAACAAGGTGTCATCGTCTAGAGCAGTGCCTAACCCTCTTAAACTTGACTTAGGTAAGAAGCCTGTTAGTATAGTCATATGATTCCTCCATTTGTTCCTCGTCCTATGACCCAACCTCGATATAGAGGTGTTATGGGTAAACATCCGAGGTTTGTGCCTATGTGCCATCACTGTGGCAAGGCAAGACATATTAGACCTAAGTTCTTTATGTTAAACAAACAAAATAAGAGGCCTAAGAGTGTGTCACCTAGATTTGATACTTCAAATCCAGTTTCTCAAGTTTCTGTACTAACCAAACAAGCTCAATTCCTTAGTAAGAAACTTGTTGTGTTGACTAGGAATTCTCAAGTGGAAGAGATTCCAAAGAATGTTTGGTTGAGGAAGCAATATGACTTCCCAACTAATTCTGAATGCCTTGATAGGCATGATGTGAGTGCATTTAAGTGTAACTCATCTTAGAAGCCGCATTTGTCTTCCCATTGCATATATGTGTGCGTGTGTTTTATGTTTTTGCATGTTTGTTTTCGTTTCACTTCTTATGGGTGTGTTTTTTTTATTTTTGTTGTATGTCCCTTGGTATATATGATGGAAACACGAATATAAATTTCATAGACGATTTCGAATGGAAAGTAGTATGATCTGCACTCGGGATACAACTCCACATACCATTGGATTTTGACAAGCCATGTTGTGTCTTTATTTTTTTTGTGCGTGTCAAAACTGAAAAATCAAATATATATATATATATATAATTGAAAAAGACCAAAAATATTTTTATGGCTTGTTCGAGTATGAAAAGCATGTGTATCTGATCCTGGTATGTAGGATATATGGTTATGCATATATAATATGCTTTTATTTTTCTTAATGCTCTATATGCATATTTTTGTGTGATAAAAACTCTTGGTATATCTTGTTCTTGCACATCACATACATGATTTTATTATGTCAATGTTTGGTCGCATCTATGAGTTTTTGGACTGGCAATTTAATTTTACCATACTTTGTCTACTGAATACTGTAACCTTTGATTAGATGACCTTCATATCCCCTCGTAAACGTAAAAAGAAAATAAAAAAAGGAATTTTACATGAGACTCAAGTGCAAAAGAGCCAATAGGCTAAATTCAAAAGATAAGGGCAAAACTCCTTCACTCGAAAGAGTTGTTATTTATGAGCTCATGATATTTATGGGGAAAATAACATAGCATGCAACCAATATTGCTTAATTTCAGGTCCTAGTGGAGCTGGATTTGAACATTTATTTTGTGGACTTGGTTTATTAAGAAATTGATTTCTTTGGCTATGTCCAGCTCATAAAATAAGGTCTTAAGCCTTGATTCATTGTGCACTTATTTTCACGCAAGTGCCTGTTATGTTTTGGTGTTTATGTCATATGCATATGTGTAGTATTTACCAAACTCTAAAGTGATGCATATTATTTCCTGTCATAAACAGCTGAATACTGACTGGGTATCATTGTACTTGTTTAAAGTGTTGTTTCAGTCATTTTTTGTTGATTTTTGTTTTTCCCTCATTGTGTGCTTGTGTGTGCTCTTTGTCATTGCATACCATTTTTTTTTAAATATCTATGAGTGTTTACTTCCCGTATGATTTTAAGCTAACTGTGTGGGCCTGTTAGTGATGGGGAGTAAGTTTTGTTTGCTTATACTCTTGCATGAGTTATCTCCTATTGTTTTTCATGATACCTTCATCCTTTGTCATTTCGTGACAAAAAAATGAGAGAATAGATTAAGGGGGAGTAGTAGCATAGAATATCCCTATGATATCTCATTTTAAGAGGAGTTTAGATTAAGGGTAGAAGGGTATCTACTTGTACATGCATGAGATTTATACATCCATTATGTTATACTTGATAATCTCAATGCTTTTCATGGTATATTGTTGTTTGTGGATGTTTCAGGTAAGCAGGTTTGTTGCTGATGTGGTATTGATTTGAAGAATACTTGGTTAGGTGTTAGATCGAGTCTTAATGTAATAAGTCACTGCTTTGATGGTTAACAGCTGGCTATTTTCTTTTTGGGTCTATTACCGTAGTCTTTGTATTAGGTAGTGTTTTATCATAAAATGCTAAATGGGGAGATTGTTAGTTCCATTTTTATTGGCAATGTCCGTGACAAAACAAGTTTAATTGAGTTGTAACTAGTCTTGAAGATCTTGGAAAAATTGGACTGGTATTTGGCATAGATGGTGCATTTTTATTAGTGTTGTGTTCGTTGCAGCGCTCGAACGTGTGGCGTTTATGGCACGTTCTCCTTTGGGTTCCAACAAAATATTCCAGAGAGCAAACGTTCGTGGTACGTTTAAGGAAGCATTCGAATGAAACATTCTAGAGAGCAAGCATTCGTGGTGCGTTCGAGTAGCGTTCGAATGAGTCTTTCCAGTGGGCACGCATTCATGGTGCGTTCGAGTAATAGTTCGAACGTGACTACGATCTGAACACGTTTTTGAGCCTTTTCACTTTAAAAAACCCTAAATCTTCACCCAACCTATAAATAGAACATGTAGCCACCATCCTCAAGGGTTGAAACAAAAATCCTTTGAGCCAAAATCCTTCAAAGCTTTCAACCTTCTTTGATTCCACCATTGAAGACTTCCTTCATATTCTTGTCTTCTTTGTTAATAGTGAGAATCTCTCTTTGATAAACCTACAATACAACCTTACCCAAAACTCCTAATCCTTCAGAGTTCTTTAAGGGGAAGTTTGGTAGTCGGAGTTCCGGTGCTTAGAGTTGTAGAGACAATCCGCTCAGAGACTTCAGAGGTTCTGAAGAAAACCTTGGGCACGGGCTTGAGGAGTTCCTTGAGTTCTTGCAGTCTAGAGGTACTTAAGTCGGTGGAGTCGCCACCATAGGTCTTGACCATCGCTGTATGTTTTTCTCTATATAGTGGATTGAGCTGGTAGCCGAAATACTCGTAGTGGTTTCTTACTCGCACGAGTTTTTCACTTCGTCACCAAAATTATTGTGTTGATTTTGTGTGAATGATTTATTTTCAGCAATATATTTTATTTGTTGGATATTGTGGCTGCTTGTTGAGAATCCATAGACACATTAGTTAGGACTTTTCTTGACTATTGTGATAATTTCCACATAGGGTCAGAACCTTAGGGTAGTCACGAACTTTCAATATGAGTTGGTTCTTTTACCACGTGGAAGGAAAAACACAAGAAATAAGTAGGTCTGAAAGATCAAACAAGATGATAATGACCAAGTGGAGCAGTATATTGCGAGACTGGTGTAAGATGTTATGCTCAGAAAGAAAACATTGATTTCAATGAGATATTTCCTTTGTAGTGTGACTCACTACATTAGAGTAGTATTGCCTATGTTTGTAACATTTGACTTACATCTAAAGTAGTTAGATATGAAGATAGATTTTCTTCATAGAGAGCTTGAAGAAGAGATTTATATGCTTCAACCAGAAGGATTTATAGAAGAAGGAAAACATAACTTGGTTTGCAGGTTGAACAAATCCATATACAGTCTTAAACAAGCGATTTTATTCCTATATCATGATTTTTGGGTACAACAGAATTAGTTCAAACCATTGTATGTAAAAAAATATTTGAAGGTGATAATAATATCATTATTTTACTGTTGTACGTAGAAAACATATTGGTAGCCGACCCCAACAAAGATCGAGTCCAATAATTGAAGGCACAATGAGGCTATGGAGTTTGATATGAAGGACTTAGGACTGACAAATAAGATTCTAAGGATGGAAATTTATCAAGATAAAAGTAACATGAAGATTTGTCTTTTTGAGAAGAACTAATTCAGGAAAATCTTGCGGCGCTTCAATATGCATGATTATTGTCACATCTTATTTTACCCAAGACGTTACCAACAAGAGACAACTTTAACATCTCTCTACGCCTCTGACGTATACATGCATGACATGATATGATCTATAACTGAACTGTTTAATTTTGGATACATACATATCTGATACATAATTATACATGAATTACATGTAAATAACTTTATACATAATGATCTATACATGAAAGTCATATGGCCTTCCGGCCTAACGTAACAAATAGTTAACCATGTGGACCTCTGTACCATGTTCCTAATGACTGTAGCCGGTATCCATCCTCTTTAAAACTTGGCATGCGCATGCATAAAATCCTACAACGCAAAATTGAAAGTGGAAAAATAAGTCATATAATCGACCTAGTAAGTGAACGCTAAAAATAAAACGTAATATATGTGGCCGGTATAAACAAACTCATCTCGACCTAGAATCGTGAAAATACACATTTACAAAGACATGGTCATATTCCATAGATCATTGGCCTTTAATTGTAACATGAATTGAAAACTAAAAACGTAACTTGAAAACTATAAATGTGACTTGAAATTGTAAACTTAAACTATAGATCATTGGCCTTTAATTTTGATGTTTGCTATGATATGTATAAGACCAGACATTGCACAAGCAGTGGGAGCAGTTAGTCGGCACATAATGAATCATGATAGAAAGCATTGGGATGGTGCAAAGAGGATCCTAAGATATATTAAGGGTACCTCAGATGTTACATTATATTATGGAGGATCAGATTTTATTGCCATAGGCAATATAGATTCAGATTTTGCAGATAATCTTGATAAAAGAAAAGCCACTACAGGCTTTGTGTTTACACTTACAAGAGGAGCTGTAAGTTGGGTTTCGAAATTGTAAACTGTCATGGCACTATCTACGACCGAAGCATAATATATGGCAACTACACAAGCTTGCAAGGAAGTTATCTAGATACAAATGTTGCTGGAGGAGATCGAACACAAATAGGACAAGATTTTATTATTTTGTGACAATGAAAGTGCCTTTCATATTGCAAGGAATCTAGCCTTTCATTCAAGGACAAAGCACATAGAAGTTCAATATAACTTTGTTTGTGAAGTAGTGGAAGATGAAAGTGTGGATATGAAGAAAATTCACACATAACACAACCTAATAGATGTTTTGAAAAAGTCAATTAATATTGATAAATTTTTATAGCGTAAATCCTTACATGGCTTAGGAGGAATTTAAGCAATATGACAATGGTGAACAAGTAATGATGGTGTGGAGATTTGATTGATTCTCAATCAAATATCCCAGGGGGAGATTTTTCGATTAAAAGGCAGGTAGTTGTTTGGTGCAACCATATTTGAGAAATAAATTTTTGTATTAAATGCAATTGGTTGTATTAGTGCAAAACTTGCTTATAAATAGCTGCATTGGAGACAACTTAATGTTAGACAATTATGACCCATAGCGTCACTATTTGTAAAAGACATTGTGGTTTTTGTACAAATTAACCATGTAGCAATGGAAATTGCATTTTATCATTTTGTAATTTGATTACTTAAATATATAAATGATAAAAGTCCTTATGATTAGTTCCGGATTATAAGATATGAGACAGTATCAATCCATAACGGTTTAATCATTAAATATCCATAGTCGTAGTATTATCGAGATTGGACATCGATAATGCGGAATAGACTAGTATTGCACTTGTGCGTATTATGGAAGAGTAACAGCATAGTTATCATATATTTAAGTATTGGATACTTATACAAGTGTGATAGGAGGTTGTGTTTACCGATGGTACGGAAACAGCTTCGCTATGGATAGACCCCACGAAATCTCATTGGTAGTATGACTATGTGTCTATGGGAATCCGCATCAGGGTAGGTGTATTTGGTCTTAACCTGAGACTTGCATCGCTAGTACTTGCGATAATCAATACGCTTTGGTTTTGATCGTCCAGGACTTTAACAAGTTCTATGTACGCCTCTTCTGGGTTTATTGAGAATCGTACTGTATTGAGTGTGATGTCAGACGGAAGTATCACTTCAGGCATATGGAGATGATGATCACGCAGGGATACAGAACTGGTACTCTAAATGGTTGCAACCATCGGGATAATATGACATGGTCATGATTATCCGGTTAAAGAGACTAGTTGCTTGTGATCCTATATATGCTTCATACGGGGCAGACACTATTCCAGCCCAAGGCCTTGCATGTGACATCAGATACTGGATCGCAATACGCAATACTACGTATACTACGCCTGACATAGATTATATATTCCTTTAAAAATATTTCTGGAGAATTGGGTAGGCACGGTGTTTTGCTAGAAGCCAACCATGTCTCGTAAATCGGTAAAAACATAGTACGAGGTACGTACGTGTTCGGATAGTCTGACGACTGGATTTACTGCCAACATATCTAGGGATCTCAAGAGTCGCTTCCCGAAGATTCACCGATGACGTATGATTCAAACATAATTAATATATGATTAATTACGGAGAGATTTTATCTAGGATAAAATACTATTTGAAGAGAGAGAACGATTAATTTGGAATTAATCGATAAAATAATATATTTGATATATTAAACGAAATTAGATTTTGACACGGAATTAAAATTGGATTTTAATTCGGGCTAACGAATTGATTTAGAATTAATTCGCGAGCGACGTGAATACTAATTTTTCTTGGCATAATTATTTAATTAAATTTGATTTAATTACGTCGCAACGGAAAGTTCGTTAATTTGGAATTAACGAACCCGAGCCCGGAATGTGTTTGCGGGCCCACTCGCATTTTGAATTAAAGTGCGGCCCACAAGTCACATCGCAAGTCACATCACCTGTCACTTTAGTGATGGAAGTCATGTCACCTTTTTGTGATTGACAACCAGTCATTGTTCATGATGAGAGTTGTTGAAGGCATTGAATGCCATTTTCCCTCCATTTTGCCTTTGCTTTTTGGAAAAGAATATACCAAAAGTGTGAAGGATTTTGGTATAATGTTTTTAGAAAACAAAATCAAAAAGAAAATTAAAACCTCTTTCTCTCTCTCATTAGCTTAAAACTGTGAGCTTCACTACAAGGAAAGAATAATTATTTTTCTTTCTAATCTTGCTAGCACATTAAAGGAATCATATCAAGGTGTTAGGGAAACTAATCCCTTGAGCTTGGAATCTCATCACACAAAACTTGGAGCTTGGAGATCACATTCAAAGGACACCTTGGTCGAAACTTCAAGAAGAAATTTTTTGTATTTGATGCATCCTAAATCCGATCTTTGTAAGTATGATTCCGCCATACTTTACTTTCGTATTCACATGATTTCATTGCTTTATATGATCTTGGGAATGTCTTAGAGACTAACAATGGTATCATGAGCCTTAATGATCATGAAATATACTTAGGGTTTATATACTAAAATTTGGGTAAATTTGATTTGAGCATGATTTGACCAAATTGTTTGTTTAAGTATGTTTGTATGTTGATAACTTGGAGTTATGCATGATCAATTTGACGAAAATTGAATTGGATTATTTTTCTTCAACGTTTCCATCTGATTTGTGAGATCATACATCGTGGTGATGTGAAGATCGAGAAGGTCGCATCAGATGACAATATTACAGATCCGCTGACGAAAGCTATTCCTCAGCAAAAGTTTGAGCGACATGTACATAGTTCAGGTATTAGATGCTTGAGTGACTGACTATAGGCCAAGTGGGAGATTGTTAGACAATTATGACCCATAGCGTCACTATTTGTAAAAGACATTGTGGTTTTTGTTCAAATTAACTATGTAGCAATGGAAATTGCTTTTTATCATTTGTAATTTGATTACTTAAATATATAAATGATAAAAGTCCTTATGATTAGTTCCAGATTATAAGATATGAGACAGTATCAATCCATAACGGTTTAATCATTAAATATCCATAGTCGTAGTATTATCGAGAATGGACATCGATAATGCAGAATATACTAGTATTGCACTTGTGCGTGTTATGGAAGCGTAACGACATAGTTCTCATTTATTTAAGTATTGGATACTTATACAAGTGTAACAGAAATTGCTCTTTTATCATTTGTAATTAGATTACCAAGATATATAAATGATAAAAGTTCATATGATTAGTACCAGATTAATAAGATATGAGACAATATTAATCCACTAAGGTTTAATCATTAAATATCCCTAGTCGTAGTATTATCGAGTCTGGACATCGATAATGCGGAATAGACTAGTATTACACTTGTGCGCGTTATGGAAGCGTAACGGTATAGTTCTCATATATTTGGGTATTGGATACTCATGCAAGTGTAATAGGAGGTACTGTTTACCGATGGTACGGAAACAGCTTCGCTCTGGATAGACCTCTCAGAATCCCATTGGTAGTATGACTATGTGTCTATGGGAGTCTGAATCAGGGTAGGTGTATTTGGTCTTAACCTGAGACTTGCATCGCTAATACTTGCGACAATCAGTATACTTTGTTTTGGTCGTCCGAGGCTTTAACAGGTTCTGTGTACGCCTCTTCTGGGTATACTGAGAATCGTAGTGTATGGGTATGATGTCAAGATGGAAGTATCACTCCAGTCATATGGAGATGATGATCGCGCAGGATACGGAACTAGTACTCTTAAGCACTCCAATCATCAGGATAATATGACTAGGTCATGATTATCCAATTACAGAGACTAGTTACCAGATACCCGATATATGCTTCGTACGGGGCAGACACAATTCCAGCCATAGGCCTAGCATGTGATATCGATATTGGATCGTAATACACAATACTATGTATACTACGCCTGACACATATTACATATTCCTTGAAAGAATATTTCTGGAGAATTGGGTAGGCACGGTGCTTTGCTAGAAGCCAACCATGTCTTGTAAATCGGTAAGAACGTGGTACTGGGTACGCATGAATTCGTATAGTCCGATGACCAGATTTACTACCAATATATCCAGAGATCTCATGGGTCGCTTCCTGAAGATGCACCGATGACGTTTGACTCGAACAGAATTAATCTAGGATTAATTATGAGAGAGAGAGAAAATTATTCTAGGATTAATTGCGGAAATAATTTATCTGGGATAAAATTCGAATAGAAGAGAGAGAACGATTAATTTGGAATTGATCGATTAAATAATATATTCGATATATTAAATGAAATTAGATTTCATAACAGAATTAAAATTGGATTTTAATTTGGACGAACGAATTAATTTAGAATTAATTCGCAAGCAACTTTAAATAATAATTTTCCTAGGCATTATTATTTAATTAAATTGATTAAATTAAGTCGCAACGAAAAATTCGTTAATTCGGATTAGCGAACCCGAGACCGGAATGTGTTTGCGGGCCCACTCGGATTTTGAATTAATGTGGGGCCTACACAAGTCATATCACCTAGTCAACTTTATCAACTTTTGGTTGATAGAAGTTGGTGGAATTTTGGTAACTTGTCTTACACACAAACTTGATTTGTGAAAGACATATACCAATGATTTGATTTTGGTATTATGTAATTGACTTTTTGAAATCATTTTTACATAACACCTCACAAAACATATTCATTTTCTCTCCCACCATGGCTTGGCTGAAACTCTTCCCCATTTTTATCTCTCATCTTGGCGTGAACCAAGGGTTCATGTATCTTGATTTTTGATTAAAAAATCTTGCATGCTAGAACATCAATAGAGTCAACAAAGGTGTTAGGGACACTAACCCTTGAGTTTGTGATTCAAGAATCAAAGTTTGGAGCTCAACATACAAACAAATAAGAGCTTGGAGCACTACACAAAGGTTGGAATTTTTGTTATCTCCACATCCTACTTAGCCGATCAAAGTGAGTACTTTCCGCTATCTTGCTTTGTTTATTCACACATGTTTTATGCTTAATTGATCCTTGGCTAGTTCTTAGAGAACCCAACAATGGTATCAGAGCCTAATTTAAGCATGAAATGGATTAGGTTTCATAATCTTGATTTTGGGGATTTTATGATTTGAGCATGATATCTTCAAATTGATGGTTTGATTAAGCTTGGATAATGTTAAATTAGATTTAAGCATCTTAAAATTTTGAGAAAATGAATTGGATTATTTTTTTTCCAAAATGTATGGCTTGGCCGAACCTATAAGAACCCTTGTAGCTCATGGTGATTTTGATTTTAGACCATTGATGTGTTTTAAAATGCTTGGATATATTGGTTTGTGATTTAATTGGATTTAAATCAAAAATTGATGTAAAAATCCCATGATTGCCGTGAGCTTAGAGAGCATGTAATGACTTGATTTTGTTTCAATGATGTTGGACATGTATTGAAAATCCTAAAGCATGATTAATTAATTAAATTGATGTTTTGGAAATGTTAATTTAAATAATTAATTATGGCTATACACTTTAATTAAATAAATTGTGATATTTGGAATATTAGAATTTAATTAATTAGGCTTAATTTGGAATTGGGCTAAAATTATTATATTTGGGCCTAATGGGCTTGGTTGGGCCAAGTTGGTTTAGGACACATTGGATTGGATCCAAATTGGGCCTAAAACCATACCATTAAGTCCAAATATAATAATTGCGCCTTTAAAATTTTAATGGGGCCTAAATTGATTTTTAGCATATGGTGATTCCAATTGGGCCTTGGCATCTTGGCTTTGACCCATAATTGCCAAAGCCCATGCCTAAAGAATTAATTAAAAGCCCATTGGACTTAAATTGAATAGTATTGGATACTGATTGGGCCTTTGAGACCCATAAAGATTGGATTTAGAATCTACGTCTAAAAGGCACATTAATAAAGTGTAATTATTTAATTTAGAATTAAATATGAATTAGTATTGAATACAAATTAAATCGGATTTAAAATTGTAGTTCGATATAATTCAAGAATTCGCACTTTGAGTACTTATTCTTAAATGAGTTGGACTCGCGCAAATCAAATCGTTGTTTGAACATTGGATGATCACTTAATTCAAAGATTAATTAATGGATTAGATTGATGATAAAATGCTCTGTGTGAATACATGGATCTATTGTATGAATAATGTATATCAGATGGATATTAGTTGGGTGAGGGCAATTTTGGAAATTGTTGTAATAAATTTAGAATTTATTAATTGGACCTGCGTGTCCAGCCTTTATCTCTTGAATCTTTGTAATTCTGTTCTCACCAATTCCCCTAAATGTAAATGAGGTTTCTTTAGAAGTATTATGTAATTGGGTAGAAAAAAGAATAGTGCTAACTGGGGAGAGGTGTTGGACAATTATGACCCATAGCGTCACTATTTGTAAAAGACATTGTGGTTTTTGTACAAATTAACTATATGACAATGAAAATTGCATTTTATCATTTTGTAATTTGATTACTTGAATATATAAATGATAAAAGTCCTTATGATTAGTTCCGGATTAAAAGATATGATACAATATCAATCCATAAAGGTTTAATCATTAATTATCCCTAGTCGTAGTATTAACGAGACTAGACATCAATAATGCAGAATAGACTAGTATTACACTTGTGCGTGTTATGGAAGCGTAACAACATAGTTCTCATATATTTAAGTATTGGATACTTATGCAAGTGTGATAGAAGGTTGTGTTTACCGATGGTACGGAAACAGCTTCGCTCTCGATAGACCCCGCGGAATCCCATTGGTAGTATGACTATGTGTCTATGGGAATCCGAATCAGGGTAGGTGTATTTGGTCTTAACCCGAGACTTACATTGCTAGTACTTGCGACAATCAATACGCTTTGGTTTTGGTCGTCCGGGACTTTAACAGGTTCTGTGTATGCCTTTTCTGGGTTTATTGAGAATCGTAGTGTATTGGGTGGGATGTCAAGACGAAATTATCACTTCAGTCATATGGAGATGATGATCACGCAGGGATATAGAACAGGTACTCTAATGTGTTGCAACCATCGAGATAATATGACAAGGTCATGATTATCCGATTAAAGAGACTAGTTGCTTGTGATCCGATATATGCTTCGTACGTGGCAGACACTATTCCAGCCCTAGGCCTTACATGTGACATCCGATACTGGATCTCAATATGCAATACTACATATACTACGCCTGACAAAGATTATAAATATTCCTTTAAGAATATTTC